>JARQZK010000274.1:0-38710 GCA_030704885.1 Cynegetis impunctata | reverse complement strand
AACAAATTGTCCTGGTTTCACTTGTAAAATAATTTTGTAGCATTCCCATTTTGATGACAATAAAATTGTCAAAATAATTGGGAAGAAAAGTGGTTTATAAGATTTTTAATTTTTCCTGCATGCTGCGTACCCAACGAGTTTTTTCTTCACTTATTTCCTAACTGGTCAGCAAAGACTTCCCTCTCTTATATATAGATATATAGTATATATATATATATATAGTTTGTATATATATATATATATATATATATATATATATATATATATATATATATATATATATATATATATTTATAAATATATATTTATAATTCTTGAAGAAGCCATCCAAGACTCAAGTGATGGGATTAAGATCAACGATAGAACGCTTAACAATCTTAGATATGCTGATGACACTGCAGTAATAGCAGATAGCCCAGAAGCCTTGCAACGCTTGCTAAAAATATTAGCATATATGGGAAACGAATAGAAATGGTAGAAAAATTTGAATATTTGGGGGCCTGGATTAGCAACAACCTAGATCCAGATGTATAAATTAGGTCCAGAATCGAGCAGGCAAGAGCCACCTTCAACCTGATGCGGTCACTCCTGTGTAACTCCACCCTAAGTCTGAGTCTTAGATACCGATTTGTGAAATGTTATATACACATCATGGACTCTAAAAGTTAACAAAATAGAAGCCTTTGAGATGTGGGTACATCGTAGACTTCTCAAAATACCTTGGACAGAGCATGTCACGAATGAGGCAGTGTTGAGGAGAGCTCAGTGTGAGAGAGAGTTGGTGCACACAGTTAAAAAACGAAAAACAGCCTACCTGGGTGATATAATACGTAGGAGTAGATATGAAATCCTGAAACTGATAATGGAAGGAAAAATTGAGGGCAAGTGGGGGAAGAAAGAAGCATTCATGGCTATAATATCAGAGATTGGACAGGTATGGATGCTCACTCACTATTTCGAACTGCCCAGGATCATCAGAGGTTCGCCGAGATTGTTGCCAACCTTCAATAAATGAAGACGGCACTCTAGGAAGTAGATAAATAAATAAATATATATATATATATATATATATATATATATATATATCCCAAAATTCCCAAAATGTTGCATTAGATTCTGAACGAGACGAAAAATTTGAAGATTAATTTTGTATATCTCTTTTTTAATTTGCCAATAAAATAATCCGGAAACCTGACAACATAGAACACTCTATATAACTTTCATCAAATCATGGCTCGGCTTCTAGTTTCTATTAAAACAAACATCTAAAATCCTTACTATTCTTGAAGTTTTTCAGTTGAATGAAGCATAATTGATTTCACCGTAAACGAAGATGAAAATCCGAAGAGAGTTCTCAAAAAAAATTAATTGACCCCTTTGAGTAATAGTGATGAACGCTGATTTTTTTTATACTGGGAAATGCTTCCTTTATGGTTCTTTCGGAGATACTTATCAGTTCAGTCTGGTATTTATTCATCATAGCCACGGAATTCAATTATTTTCATAAAAATGTAAATTGTAAGTGAGGAGATAGGTGGATACCAGGAAGTCGTTCTTCCTTTGAAACCATCGCGTTATTCCAGTGGAGGCCTTAAAGGTAAAATCAACATTTTATGTTATGAGAGGTTACTCTGAGAAAACTGTCGTAATAAATTGTGACGTGATGCTCTGATCAGAATAATTGAAAAAATTAAGGGGCTGTTGTATACCTAATTGAAATTATAATAAATAAATAAGATGTGATACTTACTTATTCAATATTTTATTTAAATCACTCCTTTCTATACTAGAAATCAAATTGAAATCAACAAGAGTGATCAATAAATATATTTCTTAGTGAGAAGCTTTTTATCAAGTTGATTTATTGATTGGTTTCTGCAGGTTAAGGATAAGACCTCAGCACTTCAGCCGTCAGGCTTTTTGTGCTTCTGATTGCACTGTTTCATGAGAAGAGATTGGATGCAATTATTAGGTTTAGTTATTTCTTCACCAAGCCCTTTTTGGCGAGATTTACTTCCGAACGTGTTTTCTTAGAAGATTGCGCCTGAAGAAAGCCAGGGCTTCGCGTTTGAAGATGATATGAGAGGCTGTTGATTACTCCTCCATACACAGCCGGCATATCGGATTTTCTTCATATTATATGCTGAAAGTTTGCACATGTTTTCTTAATGTACAATGGCTTGCGAATAGCCCAATCACTTGTCTTATCTGAATCCTAAGGTTTTCGATGTCATTGGGAACCACTTCTGATGGTTCTTTGACCGTGACTTCGTTGTGGTCTTGCTTTGGTACGCTATTCCACCAATGCAGGTGCCAGTGTTTTTGGTATGCCAAGTACTAGATCAGGCCCAGATAGGCCAGTGTTACTGCATGTTCATCACCTGTATCTTCTTTGTATTCCGCAAACCAACTAAGTATATCCTGATTGTGGTTAGCTAAAACAAAAAGTTTCTTTAGGTATCACCAGATCAGTTTTGACCTCTTATGGGACCTTGCTTTCAGCTCTGCTTGACTGTCAGAGAATATCTTGTTGTTCAGACCACGATAACTTGTCTCGATATTTGACTGCGTGCACATGCCAATGGCCAGTAATTGTACCTAGATACAGAAGCGTGCCTCCCCAGGGTGTTGTACATGCTACATCTGGATGTAAACTCTATTAAGTTAATAAATTCGATGGACGATGAATCAACTCTGTGGTAGTTCATATTTATATTAAAAATTAAATAATAAGAAAACAACTTGTCTAAAAACCACAAAATGAAAATAACTTTTTATTCGACTAGTTTCGCCTGTTACAGCGTTATCAAGACTGAATACATAATTGCAAAGACATCGCTTGAAAATATAAGTATTTCAGTTCGGTACCTGGGGGTGGTAAAATGTAATCTAGAGTCAAAAAAACATAACATCTCATCCTCTTTCAAACCGAAAATTCTTCATTACTGTGATAAAGGTATGATAATGAACTTCCTGGAAGCCATGGAAATAAACAAGATCCAAAAATCCCATAATTACATTCTTCGCAATGACCAGTTAGACTTAAACCACTCCCCACTGTTAAATCTCTGATAACTTGGACCCATCGATTACATTTTACCACCCCCAGGTACCGAACCGAAATACTTATATTTCCAAGCGATGTCTTTGCAATTATGTATTCAGTCTTGATAATGCTGTAACAGGCGAAACTAGTCGAATAAAAAGTTATTTTCATTTTGTGGTTTTTAGACAAGTTGTTTTCTTTTTATTTAATTTTTAATATATCTATTAATTTAGAATAGACGATTTTAAATTTTTATTAAACGAAGAAGACATAGATATGTGAATTACATATTCATTGTATTCATTTTCAAATATTTAAATAATATTTTTGACAAGATTATTCTCACAGACTTTTATTGAGAATGTTATTTTTTGTTCTAATAGATAATCTTCCAATATTCACAAAAACATTTCGTTGAGATAGATATTCTGTCAACTTGCAAACGCTGTACTAAACAAAGTCATATTATTAAATATATATTTGTTTACGCAGGCTGCTAGATTGGCGCCCTCGGTTTTTTTACTCACTAGGGACCTACAGCTCAACGCCAATTCCGAACGGCCAATGGGCTTGTAAATAATGTACATAACCCAACTATTTAAATTGTTTGAATCACTGAAACTTATACAATCACAAACATACCTAACCCAGGACTCGAACCTAGCACGCCTGCTCCATAGATGGTGACTCTTCCTCTGCTCCACAAAGCCTGTGTAAATCCTAATAAAAGATATAAAGATACAAGAAAAAAGAATTCTTCGTACACAGTTCGTGGTTCTTAAAATTTCTATGATATACAATTAAACTCATAGTAATTTTTTGAAAATTAATATAGCTGATATATAGATTAAATAAAAATCTTCTAGCATTCGTATAAATCTTTTCAATATTGTTATTTACCTCTTGGTCTTTATAACATTTCAATGTTTACGTCTCCGACGATCGGAAAACCAAATAGGGATCTGAAATCTCTAGAGGAATAGATAATTACTGAGATTGACCTTGAATAATAAAACAATAATTTTATAGTAAATCAGATAAAATCTGGTTTTACCTCTATTAAATTGATCACAATGAATTACGAATTCTGATGTTTACTATACTTCAATGGAATGCGGTAATAACTATATAGCAACAAACCAAATATTATTAAATTTTTTGATTTAAACCAGGTTATTTATGAAGTCACCAATACAAAAAAGACCTGTCGTGGGACAATTGTTTTAAAAGAAGTTTCTTTCGTTATATATTATGAAAAGCAAGCACAATTAAATAAATGAACAAAGTTAGAGAATAATTAAATAAAAACGCGTTTGAGAGTAAATAAATCTATAAAATTAAATGAAGAATGCCGTTCCAAAATATATTTCTGAGAAGTTGGAATTAAATTATTATCTAATATGGATATTCAGAAAAATAATAGCTCATATAACATATTTTCGTTTGGTATATATTGACTCAAGTCTTAGGGATGAATGATATGAATTCAGTTTAAGAATTCTGATTAGAAAATGTATCTCTTGTACTTGTTTATTGTTATTTAACTTCATAATGATCTTGAAAATTACGGCTTCTATTTTTCCTTGCTTATGATTCTATAAGGATTTTGTGAATGCTATTTGAAAGAATGCATATGAGATTAACATTAACAAATTATTGTGGATTTCTCGAAATGGAGAGTTTTATAAAGAAAAATATCTATGAAAAATTAATTCACTGTGAAATGGTATTTGATCATTAATTTTGAATATTTCAGAAATATGTGCTAGCTTTTTATCATAATTCAATAAAGAATCAAAATGTTCGCATAACCATGACAGAAAAAGCTAACTTCCAATGATTAAATTATTATAATGACGGATGCATGAATTTTGTATATTTTTCAATTGAGGTCACATTTACATCTGCTAGAATATATGCAACTTTCGATTTAGAGTGTAAAAAATTAATACTCTTGTTTTCCCTGAAAATAAAAGTCAAGAGTTAAGCGATACAGTGGTTTTAAAATATGTTATAGACCTTTTGGGCAACGATTTTCTAATTTTTTTTTATTTCTGTTATATACGTATCTTTATTCTTCATATATATATATATATATATATATATATATATATATATATATATATATATATATATATATATATATATATATATATCGGGTAGCGAGGAAGTCTGGCAACAAGGTATTTTCTTTGAAACGATTAAACGTATAATTATCAAATTTTAGGGTTATGTATAAGATTGTATTTTTTCGTTTTTCAGAGGTCTTGTCAAACTTGCGTGACGTCAGCATTCAGTGTACCGCCTCCATCTTGAATTTTTTTAAATAGCACCGTAGGTCGAGTGATATATCGTAGAAAAGCTGATTTCGTCATCTTTTCAAAAATACAGAATACGTACCACATTATTAAAAAATAAGAGAATTTTCCAGTAATATGTAATTTTTTAATTCATACTAACTTACAAAAATATTAATATTTTCCTTATAACAGGAGCTCAAAATGTTGGCCACCTGTGTGTTAGCAATAATACAATCTGTATTTGAAGCTTCGAATAGAATTGTTTATCATTTATGGAGAAATTGTTTGTATCTCATGACATTTAAGAGTTTTCGAATCAGTTATGTCTGATATAAAATGGAGTCAAGTCGGGAGATCTTGCCGGCCACTTGATTACACTTTTTTAAATAATCCATCTCTGAGATTAATTTGATGATTATACGTTAAAATATTGGCATATCCAAAGGCCCCATCAGACCGAATGAGGTCAGATTTGATATTCCCGATTGTTTTGGAGGAAAATAACACTACCAAAGTTTCGTTAAAAATGTTTTCATATCTAAACTTTGGTGATAGTAGTGGCAGGAAAGAGCATGAAATGAAATTCAGCCCTCTAGAGCCTTTTGAAAGGATATATGGAACTAGAAAAAACCCTATATATGCACCCTCAAACCCCCTACAAATTGATGGTTGAAAATGTTTATGTTCATTATGTTGATGTTAGGTGAGAACCTGTTGGCGCCTAACTGGCGCCAAAATATGTATTATCGCGATGGGATTCTTCATTTGCGATCTAAGTGGTGAATTGTTGGTTTCCAATATCTTTCGTGGATGGTGCTCTGAATTGTTACCCAGATAGTCCTGACCGCGATTTGTATTGGGAAACAATTAGAAACTTGTCAATTCACTCCGAATCGAATAAGATGCACTGATGAGATCTAATAAGATAGAAACATCTGTATGCAGATTTTGAGTCGGGGTGACTGGACGAGTTTTATAATTCACTGCTGGATTGTGAATGTAGAATTCTCGTCGCGAATTACATATAACCATCTCCCTTGGAAGGTTCTTCGATAATTTTTTTATATTATTGAAGAATTTTCCTTGTTCACTCTATGTAATATATTATTGTTATCTGTAATTATTTGGTTGGATAAAAAAATATTTTACACATAAATCATTCGTATACGCGTACTAATACATTGTACTACGTCGATTTACTGACTATAAGACTATAACCATTAATCATTTTAATTATGCTAATAATCCCAGGTGACGCGATTCCTCCTCGCGTGCATAGAATAGTATTCGGAATAGCTGCAGAAACGCTGTGAAATGTATCGATACGTTCAACAACACGATCTCTGTGGCCGGCTTTGACGCAATAACTCTTCCACCCAGCGGATGTGAGTCAAAGATTTACTCGCCCTAGCGTAAAATGAGGAGAAATATCTAGCGGAAATTCTGACAGGAATATTATCTCCGACGATTTATACGATGACGTCTTCGATGGAGTATAAAAATGGTTGTCTATGTATCGGTGAGGCGCGTATCGGTCTTTAAATCTTTTAATACAACTTATCTTCGCTAATGACGTCGTCTCTCACATTGCAAGAAAACTAACCATCTGTTGGAATCTTCAGAAGTAGGAGTGTTGCTTGTAAGATATTTCAATTAGAAAAAGGTCGTGTTCAGAAGTTACATCCTCAATGCGGCCATACATTAGATACATTAAAAACAATTATTAGATATATGCTCTATGTTCTGGTTAATTTGAACCTGTTTTGAACATAGATAAAAAAGTTTGTTTGGCACTTATTAATATATTCAACTCTATGCTCTTGTCTTTTATGGAGAACTATAAATAAAATTATGACATGTCCTGACGAATATTGAAATAAATATTCAGTATTTTTTCAGTTGTAACAGAATATATTAAATCAAGAAAAGTGCTGTTTTTATTGAACCTAGTTGAATTCCTTGAATCTAATTGAAGTATTTTTAGTTTTTCTTTGAAGTGAGGTATGCAAATATTTTGGATTGATAAGGCCGAAACTTGATGTGAATAAATAATCATATTAACACAATGGTTAATAAAAGCAATTAACACATTTATTAGATAAAAATACGCATAAGTTTCGTTGAAACTTCACCTTCTTCAGATGCTGAATGCAAAATTTATTTCTCCGATATAATATCCAATAGGTACTCCAGTTTTCGAAAACGAACTGAATCTTATTTTCTTGATTTCTTCGTTTAAAAAAAAATGTTGACACTTACTCTCCGTTCTATTGCTGATAATATGAAATTTGTATGTTTTATATTGTTTAGTTCTTAGATTTTTTCGCATGATGTGTTTTTATTTTGCATATTTTACATTGTTTAGATTTTCGCTTTGTCGATAAATTGTATAATTTTGAAGACAGTAAAGCACATTTTGATTCGATTTGATTCACAAGAAATGAACATTGTAGAAAAGGTAAATACAAAGATGGTTACAAAAAATAATTAAGGAAGGAATATCCCATTTTGAACTGCTAGTCAGTTAGTTTCTTAATTTTGAGAAGATTAAAAAGGGGGCTTTTAGTATGAAAAATTCCCATAATTAATAATTATAACCTCATAATCATAGACAATATGATAAATAAAAGGATTTTCAAGAATGCGATCAGACAGGTACCCCTTACCAGAAATAATATTGAATATAACAGCCTAACTTACATCGGAAATTCAAGGAAAAATTCAAATCATTTCTATCTTAGAACAACATCAACATTTCTTACAGATAAATAAAGAAATAATATAAAATAAAATAAATCAAAATTTCGCAAAAACAAAATTAGGAGTTTATAAAATTAATTGTTTATATTGGTAGAACTCTATTCATTTCTTGTGTTCGATATATTGTAGAAATATATTTTGCATTCAGGATCTGAAGAAGGTAAAGTTTCACCGGAACGTGCGTCCTGCATATTTCTATTTAATTAACATGTAAATTGTTTCAATATGTATGTAAATATCACTTTTATTCAATTTTTCATATTTGGACCTCATTATCTCTTTTTATTTCTTTCACTACTTCAAGAGGAAGAAATGTTGGATAATACCACAGATATTGTTATGTATATTATATAGGTATGTTCAATATATGTTTTTCTGATAATGGTCTGAGGAAAACAAGAAAATATCGAAACGTTCTACGGAGATCCGTTCCTTAGTTTTGTCTATTTCGTCAGTGACTTCGATGTATTCATATTCCATTTACAAATAAAACTTTGAATAAATAAAATTTAAGAGAAATACAAAGCAAGAAAACTTTTAAAATCATTATATCATTGGTAAACTTGGTAAACCCATTATCCTCTATAATAATAATAATGTGTACTTTCCGTTACTTAATAGATTACTTTCTAAATGACTAAACTGTGATTTAATTGTCATTTTCGTATTTGGTCATAGTTAAATATTATAACATCTGTGAGTTCCTGCGACCGTTTAACAACTAAAAATCCCAATGTTATATCATACCGATTCTCACATAACAGTAATACGTATTGAAATCAAGATGAAAGTGAATTTTCACACCATACGCGAGCAGTGTTCGAGACCACTAACCTAAATTCTTCATCATTCGAGACTGGACCTGAATTCAGGAGCTTATAATTTCATAATTTCAGCCCGAGGAATCGTAGTCGGCTATTTCAGGAATGCCGGCCATAACATGGCAATAAATACGCATAACATGCTACATCGACTGCCAACAAATTATCATTTGTAATGAAATAATGACTATTGAATACCGTATTTACAAACAAGTTTGTGTTGTCGCAGTTTCTATCCGATGCTGCATCTTTAAAAATCGATTATAATATATATTCTGCAGTTGCAGTTCAATCATGCACAGAGATAAGCGTATAACACAGGGCCGTATCCAGGGGGCGCCAGAGGGGGCTGAGCCCCCTCTGGAATTATCTAAGCCTCCTCTAGAGAATATACCAGAATTATTACAAACCAAAAATGTGTATATCTGCGTTGAAACATAAAACTACCCTAGTTACAAACAAATCTACCTAATTGTAAAACTGACTTAAAATTATTTATTTGCGGCATCTTTTAACCCGCAAAACATGTTGACGTTTTTTATCCTAAAATGAAATAGAGACAAACGAGCGGCTACCATCAGGGTTGCCAGATTTTTTCATAGCCGTGTTGCACTTTAGACGCTAATTTGTCGCCCAAAAGCGGAACCGTGGTTGCGACATGTTAACAGGGAAACATTGGTAACAAGTATTTTTCATATAAAATTCACTTATTCTAGGAGTTATTTCATACGTGTTTTGCTGCTAATTTGTCGCCCAAAATCGCAATCATGATTTTTTTCGCAACTGCACGAAAAAATAGTGCACCCAACATGTTGCCTACTCGTCCGAAAAACAATAATAGGTATTTCCGGGACTTTTTACTTATTATTATTACAATCAAAACCACGATTCTGTAACAAATATCTTCATTTTCATATATACTGTTCACAAGACATCATCATCATCTTTGTCTGTGCTTGAAGTTGTGGATTGGTTCTGCTACTGATACATATCAGAATTAAATTTTGCATACATAGCTTTGCTAGGCTCAAATTATTTTCAGCAAATCTCATTTATTTCCAAGTGAGATCTAATAGACACAACTGAATTTAAAATTTTTAGTATCATTTCATTTCGAATTTTACATTTAACAATATTAATCAATGAAAATATCCTCTCCACGAATGAATTGGATGACGTTTATATTTAATGGTGAAAGTACATTTTTATTTTTTTTTAATATTTTGTAATTCTATTAGTTTTATTTATTTAGAGGTTTCTGGGAGGGATTTTTTATTTATTATTTTATTAGAATAATTTTTTTTATTTTTCCAAAATGTTTTTCAATAAATATTCGTTTTCCAGTATACACTTCTAGGTAAAAAGACAGAAAAAGCTGTATATTCCCATCTTTTTTTCACGTATATTTATTTTAGTACTATGTAAAAAACAAGCCCCCTCAAGAATTTGTTCAGCCCCCTCTAGAAAGCAGTGCTGGTTACGGCCCTGGTATAACATGTGTGCAATTTTGAGCGTTTCCAGTATGGCGTCAGTTCAAGATGGCGATGTCGTTGCGCCTAGCGATTTATGTAATGAAAAACTTAAATAATGGAAGTATGACTTCATGTATTAAACAAACGATGCTATTAATACAGGTTGAATTATTTGCAAGAGGAAATTTGATTTTTAAGTACATTGAAGTATATTCAAAAATATGGTTTATGATGATTATTTCTCTTCCTAATATAAAAATAAAAATTAATCTCATATATGTATAGTTGATGGAATCCGTCGTTACTTCGTGATAATTCAACATGATGAACAAAAACTAAACTTGAATTTAGTACGTATATTATCACAAAAATACTTTGAAAAATATAACACTGCGATTGCATATTTGTTCTTTTTACATGCAATTTCTCAACCCCCTGTGTCATTTTGGAGGGGCTGAAGAGATACACAATGTTAACAAAAACAAACTTGAATTTTATCACAAAAATACTTTGAAAAATATAAAACTGCGATTGCAGTTTCGGTCACTAGACCATCATCGGGCATGTTGAGTTAAGAACTGAATACATAGTTATAGATTTGCGCTTACGAGTGGGAAAGAATTATTGCAGGTACCTGACATAACATATTTTAAGAAGGGCTAATCGAAGTAGATTTCCCAAATTGTCACAATAAAATGTTCTTAGAAAAATCATTATTGTTTCAATACTCTAAATATGGGTCAATCTGGTCGTTCAGTAAGAAATCTTTTGCATTATGATTGAGTTTAAAAATTTCTAATGATTCTAGGTAAGTTAGTTTGGTTCCTTTCGGTAATTTGTGCATAATTTGAAAGTTATCTATTTGTGGAAACGGGTGGTGGTTTTTACGGCAATGATTAGAAAACGTTGAATCCGTTTTATTTTTCAAAAAAGATTGTTGGTGTTCTTTAAATCGTGTCTTGAACGATCGACCAGTGTGACCTATATACACTCCTTTACATACAGGACAAATCAACTTATAAACTCCTGAACTTTCAAATTTTGATGTGATATCTCTGGCATCGAATAAAATTCTGAGAGTTTTGTCTTAAGTTTGAAAGCAATTTTAATATTAAATTTAGGTATGACATATCTCATATGCATTGCATAGATACCGTGGTGTCGTCAGCATTTTAGATCGAATTAGATCACAGAACTCATTATTCAGGCCCTGTGGTACATCAACAATCTACCACAGGGCCTGAATGATGAGTTCTGTGATCTAATTCTCTATGCCGACGACACCACGGTATCTATGCAATGCAAAAGCTATAATGAACTAGAGGAGAGGGTGTGTGCGGCACAGTCCAGCGCGGAGCGATGGTTTGCTGCCAATGACTTGCTACTAAACACATCAAAAACAAATTACATGGTATTTACGCTAAGGGATTACACACCAGCATTCTTGAACCTGAAGACTCGGTAAAATTTTTGGGTATCCATCTGGATCCTACATTGAGATGGAATATACATATTGAGAATTTATCTAAAAAGCTCTGTAGAAATATATATGCATTACGAAACCTTGCTAACAGTGTATCGATGCAAATATTACGAACATCATATTTTGGTCTGTGTCACTCGCTGCTATCATATGCTGTGCTTATTTGGGGCCGAGCCGCAGATTGGACTCGTATTTTTGCCCTACAGCGTAGAGCTGTTCGTATAATCGACGGAAAGGGATACAGAGATGATTGTAGGGACTCTTTTGTTCGTCTGGAAATTCTGACCTTTCCATGTATTTACATTCAACAAGCTTTATACTTTGCCAGGGAGAATCACCAAAATTCAACTGAAAGAGAAGATATACATATGTACAACACACGCAATAAAAAAATGCTGGAAACTCCCTACTGCCGTCTTAGTAAGAGCCAGAAAAGCTTTGGATTCGCATCTATTTCATTTTATAATAGACTACCTTTAGAGGTGAGAAATCTTCCGATTAATATCTTTAAAAATAAAATTAAGAAATTTTTACTTAGATCTGCATTTTATTCATATGGTGAATTCATGGATTCCGATTTTAGCACAGTAAATTTCCAATAACTTAAAGTGAATTGTTGTTTATAGTTTTATATAGTTTCTGTAGGTGATTTTATATGATTTTAATATTATATGTTAATTTTTAATTATTTAACACATGTACTGTTATCAAAGTATTGTTTGTAATTTGTAGGTTGCTTAATGTATTTTTTTAAAATGTTAATGTAAGTCAATGACTGTACTATTTCCTATATTTTATTTTGACTTGTGTAAATACATTTTGTATATTTGACATTAATAAATTATCTTATCTCATCTTATCATATATACTACAAAACTAAACAAGCAACAGAGAAAAACCTATTTTCAACGAATTTCAACAGTTTTCCAAGCATATACTTTATAAACTTTGGAAAAGATTTTTGAAAATCATATTATAGAAGATGAAAAATAATGAAATCTGAACAATTGAATAGATATGGAGATTGTTTTATCTGCCAAATTTTGAACTTCCAGCTTTAGCCAGAAGTTCTTTGTTTTTGCAAAAAACATGAAGAAACGATAATAATCTGCTCCTAGGCAGGACAGTCCTCCACTTCTCTATGTTGGTTGATTTTTTCCTTATCTTGGATGAAATCCACCAAGATAATGACTCTTTATCAGAGTTTTTTGTATGATTAGATCCAGAAAGACTTCTAGGTCAACATAGATTGGTGAGCTTGACTGGCAAGTCATTCGACCTACCCTAGGTTAGGTCAAGCTCACCAATCTATGTTGACCTAGAAGTCTTTCTGGATCTAATCATACAAAAAACTCTGATAAAGAGTCATTATTTTGGTGGATTTCATCCAAGACAAGGGAAAAAACCATAAACCCACTTTTATGAGTACACTCAAGAAAAATTCTGTGCATTTTCCCAGGACACAATCCAGAGACATGAAACGTTGCTATATATTAGGTTATCTTACTTATGATTTCAATTATTTTCAATGTGTAATTAATATACCAATATGTTGTTATGTTCCACTTTCAATATTTCCCGAATCATTCAGTTCATGTCTTCAAAATTCGGTAGAGATGAATGAAACTTTCTTCAATTGATGAATTCTTTTGACAAAGATTGCAGTTAGGCTGTCAGACAGAAAAGTAGGTTTAAGATATTGAGCGAAAAATCTATTAATTTCCATCAGTTCAAATTATGTTTCAAATACCAACTACGTGATTTTATAACCAATTTCGAAGCAAATAACTTTCCTCAGTCATGTCTGCGTGAAAACCTTAATAAAAAACACATGTTGTTACATGCTCACTACACAATTTTCTCTAAAACGCTTGATCACATTATACAATTGTTTTTCACCCGTTAAGAAAGAGAATATATTAGACAAAATATTCATATGACAGATGTTCCAATTCGTTCAAAAGTTCGTCTTTTCTTTTAGTCTTTTCATCGTTTACCCAAACTAGGATATTATACAGAAAATACAGATTTTCGATACTATATTAAGAGGAATAAAGCTACAGATTAGATATTTTTGTTGAATAAAACTAGTTACGTCTCAATGTATAACCCACACTTCAATGTCAACTATTTGTTTAGTATGAAGCAGAATAACCGTACACCTGTAAAAACATACTTGCCTTTATCGGTATGTTCACTAGATTAATTTACATATATTCCATACATTTCAGAGGCGAAATCATATAATTGATTCTAATATGGTAACCGGACAGCCTGCCGCAATGTCACCATGGTTTATAATAGAACAAACACATTCTCAACCTACATATCCTAACAAATTGATCAAATGATAAGGAGGAACATTTAACGACTTGTTAATATATTCTAATATATAATATACTGTCATAATCAATCTTAACCTACAAAGAGCTCATAAATAGAAGAGTTAGTGATTAGGTTCTTTAAATATCGATTCATGTAATACAACCCTTTGGTTAGAGGAAACGACTAATTGGTAGTTGAAGGTGTGCATTGATTATGAATGTTTAAAATGATCAAGCTAAATAGCCAAGCCGGAACTTGAATAGCTTATCTTGAACCAATAATTTACTCAAAGCAATATTTATCATCTGGATTGTCAATTGTTTCAAGCTTTATTTAAATCAAGTAACCTTGGCAGCTACGTATCATTCATAGTATCGGTAATTCCACTATTTTTAAAAAGATTGAAGCAGTAATTTATACTAGAATATTTAGACTATGGAATGCTGAAGTACAATGTATTTATATAAGTCAGAAGTACTTATACTAATTCATAATTTAAGTCATTTTATTCGTCAAGTGAATTGCATCTTTAAGAAATGCGCGAGGTCTTTCAAAAAATATGGGTGAAGTCTTGAGTACTACATCGCAATAGGTAAATAAGTAATGAATGTGAAATTCTCTTTCGTAATTGATATCGACTACAATATTAATGAGCTGATATTTGTAACTTTGTTTATTGATTTGAACCAATACATGAGACATGGCCGGTACATTATCTCATTCTACCATAAGTTTTGTATCTATTCATAACTGAACTGTAGGTATATATATATATATATATATATATATATATATATATATATATATATATATATATATATATATATATATATATTCTTGTTTAATTTTTCATAAGAGTGATATACGAGTTTCAACTGAAAAGTGATATGCTATCCTTGCTCTAATACATAATATGGATCTAAATTAAAATTACAGTTTTGGGATTTTTCGAGTTCGATCAATTCTGGAAGACAATTCGTTGAATTTGAGAAATAAACATTTTTCAGATTGATATTTCTCTTATGAAAATATATTTAAATTGACAAACTGAACTAATTTCACCATTACTACTTGATAATTGACCATAATAAAAACTTTGGGTTTCATATAGTAAGTAGGTAACTAAATTATTTCGAATCACTAGAAAGTTCCAAAGTCTATCCTAGAAAATATTTGGATATTGACATAACAACAAAGTCAAAATATAAACAAAATCCTCCTTTAATATGAGTAGTACCTACTGTGTTCTATATCTGGACTATAAATATATATATATATATATATATATATATATATATATATATATATATATATATATATTTATATATATATATATATATATATATATATATATATATATATATATAATATATATATATATATATATATATATATATTATATATATATATATATATATATATATATATATATATATATATATATATATTATGATTGTGTCAAATACAGATCCTTTCTTCAATGTTTACTTACTTACTGCAAACACTAGGTTCGTTGTTTGGTTGCTTCTTGAGGACACTAAATCACTTAGTTCAAGAAGACGTTTTCAATATTGATAATATAAACGTTCGTAATATTTACATTGCTATTTTAATGTTAAGAAGAAGCATCCAAACAAGTTGCGAAAGCTAGACTTTGATGTAGTGAATTAGTAAACATTGAAGAAATACTCTTCATTTTTATAATCAATCTTATTAGTAAAACATAAAAAGGACAGAGATACTCTCCCCAAATTCTTTTATGCATATGTATATATATATATATATATATATATATATATATATATATATATATATAGTGGTGCCGACTCCATGGAGCGTAAGAGCCCGAGCCCCCTAAAAAATTCAGTTAGGGCGGGTGTTTATGTGGTGTTTCGTTTTTCAAATCCAAAAAATTGCCAGGCTTGTCAAGTTTCTTGAAGTGTCGAGTTTTCGGGGTTCCCATGTTGATCATATGACTATGAAATGCTTGAAAAAAATTTTAAACTCCCTATTTTTCATCTAAAATTCAGAAAATTTAGAAAATTTTCCCTGCTATGGGCCCACCCCAATATTTTTTATGAGTCGTCGCCTCTGTATATATATATATATATATATATATATATATATATATATATATATATATATATATATATATATATAAATATATATATATATATATATATATATATATATATATATATATATATATCTATTCCATAAAGGAATTCCACAAAGGACTCTTCGTTCTTGAATATTTAATTTTTTTAAAGATTTTTTTTTACGATCATCAGAGGTGAACTAATTAAATGAATTATAATTTGAAGACAAAAAACTTCCACGTTCTTTTGGACATATGTTCATGCAATGAGAAAATTTGTGGAAAGAACTTATTCGAATGAATGAAACTAGAATGTAGTTGTGAGTATTCAAGTTTCCATTCGCTGAAATCCATTTTTTGGTATTGCTAATTTCAAGGAAGCAAACTGGAATATCCAACTTATTTGTGTTGAAATACGTCTCGACCTATATTCTCCTCTCGATTTCTTTTCATTTTGGTTTCGATTCCACCTTGTATTTCCATTTAAGGGACGTCCAATGAAACATCAAGGTACGAGTGGACTTATTTGATCGCATGGTGGAAATGACGATGATTAATGTAGGACATCGGATGAATTATTTGTGAAGAATGCGTACATAACCTCACAATTAGTATAACAATCATGTCGACTTATGCAATTTATCGACTACATTATCAGTAAACGTATTGAAATTGCCTCAACAGTATAAGATTGAAAACGATGATCTGAATATAGTATGCAGTATTTTTTCAAATTATAATACTTGTTGTGAAATCGAACGTTTTGTTCAAGTCATTATTATTAGATTTGCATCGGAATGAATCGAAGTAATCTAGATGTCTTATAATTATCACAATAACATTTGAAATATAGAATCCTTGTTAAAATTGTATTAATCAAAATTGGAATTTTGTTTCTGCGAATGTATTGCGTTATTTTGATAATTGAAAATGAATGGCCATCCTTATTTTTTTCATACATGCATTGATTTTTAAGTTCAATCTTTAGGTTCAATCACTTTATTCAACACAAATTGAAAAAAGTTATTAACGTCTTATTTTATTTTTTGGTTACATTATAAGGATTTTTGAATAGACTGTTCTTCTGGAATATTATCTATATATATATATATATATATATATATATATATATATATATATATATATATATATATATATATTTATATATATTTTTATATATATATATATATAGGTATATATATATATATATATATATTCTATATATAGGTATATATATTATATATATATATATATATACCTATATATAGATATATATATATATATATATATATATATATATATATATATATATATATATATATATATATATTGTAACCAACCTCCGTTTTTAACAAGATATTTATGCCCGAGCTAGCAGGGAGATTGGTTAAACATATTAGGGTTCTGGGTTGTTCTCAGGAATAATAACTACTAAGTAAAATGAGGGTATTCACTGTTTTCTATTACATATAATTATAATGAGACTTATCTTGTTGTTTTTACAAAGTTCGACGTTTGAGATTCCTCTTTAGACTCTTGACTTCTGCCCTATCTTTGTCCCAAGTTCTTGGTAGCTCCAGATAATGTGGATTTCAAACTTCAGATAGTGTGAATTCCAAACTGCAGATAATGTGGATTCACAACTTCAGATAATGTGACTTTTAGCTCCTGACAACGTGAACTTCAAACTCAGACCAAGTGGCTAAAATAATTCGGGGCAAATCAACATACAATCGCAAACTTAATAGGTTCCAAGAATATCTGTAGGGTATCGATGGCCAATTTAAACTAACATTTAGGTTTGTCTCAAGCAAAAATGCTAAGAAAGACAGCACATGTTCCAACATTAAACTGAACATAAGATATGACCACGTGAAATTTGCCATCGTTAACCTACAAAAATCTTGTGTTAAAATGAGCGAATGAAATAAGCAAATAAATTAAAAATATTTTAAATTAAGATATGTGAGATGATTATTTCAATATTTAAAGATAAATAATTTAATATAGATAAATGAAAAAAAATCGAAATGGCGGAAAAATGAAATAAAGGATCAATTCAGATTTTCGAGATAATGCATTAATACGAAATAATTATATTTCTTCTCATAACTTACCGTCTATCAGACGCCACAGATACTTAATAATTTTAATATAGGTACTGAATATTCGTTCAGTAGTTATTTAATATAATTTTACTCTAACTTAACGATTCAACAGACACTTGTCGAAAGAGAGCGATGTTATCGTGCTACGTGCTAAATAAGACCTTTTTAGATACTCTCGTTCCACGCAACTCCTTAATCATAGAGGACAAAAGTGAATCGTGAAATCACGGTACCCCGATGAAGAAGAATTCAGTGGCGTTGGTTAATCGGTGAATTAACCCGTTACAATATATATATATATATATATATATATATATATATATATATATATATATATATATAGATATATATATATATAAAGTGTACACTTCTCCTTTAACTCAGTCGTTTGAGAATTATATATTATCACTTCATGAAGAACAGATAGAAACAAATTGGCAATGTCAGACAGGTATGACGATATATAAACTCACAATTTTTTCATTTTGTTCAAATCCCAAGATGTTAAAACTATATAGGTATATAAAATATATATATATATATATATATATATATATATATATATATATATATATATATATTTATCGTACTACGTTTTATGTAATATTGATTAAATAAAGTTAAGGGTAACAGGTTACTTCGTTATACATCCTGACAATTAAGCACCATTAGATGGTCAATCTTATAACTATAGTTAGATTGTAACATCTTCTTAGTATATTGAAATTACCATTTATTAACTGACTGACAAATTGTTAACATCATTACATTTAATTTAAAGAGAAATGGCTTTGTGGATACTGATGAGATATTTTTACATTGTATATTTTTCACAATAAGAAATCGAATTTAATAGCTTTCTAGACAATCAACAACGTGAAAAACAATATACCACTGTCTCAGTTCTGCGAAGGACCCTCTTGTAACATTTTGATGCCAATGTCACCATATTATATCCTGAATACAAAAATTGAAACTGTGAGTTGAATAATTATGTGTTTGAGCATTTCGTTTTAGTAGTGGATTCTTAGCAGGTATATATGATCAACTATAAAATTACTGATATTAGATTTCATAATCATCGCAATAATTTTTTTGTATTTTCTTCGAAAAGTATCATTTTCTTATATTTTTTGGAAAATATATCATTAATTTTTATTTTTTCATGCTCCTTCAATTAATTTGGCCATTTAATATACATTCTCAATCAACCATGAATTGTAGAACAAAATAAAATAATTTATTCGAAATATCCAGACGAGTAACTAATATATATTCTGGTTTCTAATTCAACATAATAAGTGAATTATTTTATTACAATAATTAAATATGTAATATTTTTTTTATACTTTCGATAGAATATATTGAATATTATATTATTACTATTACTAATTTTTATTCATAACATTAAATTCTAATATTGATACATCATTAATTATTCTAGAAAGTGAAGCACTTGATTAATAAACAGTTATTTTGCAATAATCTCATTTTCTCATATGTTAAATTCATAATTCACTTAAGACCAGCTGACTACATTATATGAAATAAATTAATATTTGAAAATATATAATTTATATTTCATATTCTTAGAATGCATGGTCTGTAATCTTCGGATGGAGTTATATGATAATCTGTACCTAATGGTTTAATGTTTTGCTTGATTGTATAGAAGATGAGCTTAGTAAATAAATAATACCTACTTTGGTGAGCCATGCATCATATAAATGGGAACTTGATCGTATATAACACGGATATAAATTATCATAAGAAGAAGATATTATTAGTTTTGTTCATGGTACGTTTAGTAAAAGACGTATAGGCAAGAAATTCTGTGAGATACTATAAATGTTCAATTCTTCCTTTAAAATTGAAAAACAAAATTTCGAGAAAGTTTTGTTTCAATGTCTGATGTTATCTTCTGAGGTTTTTCAGAGTGTGTGATTTGATATTTAATTTTTTATCAATTTTCAATTTAAAAATACAAAACGCGAAAAAATTTTGTCATTCCTAAAAACCAATCGTAAATATTCATTTTTTTTATTGAATTCATAGTCAGTGTCAGAAAAATAATACCTAGAACTGCAGTATAGGTATCTTATAATAAAAATCGATTCTACAAATGGAAAATCGACTTGTCTCTGGAAATTTTCAAAAACTTTGGGACACCTGTATATACATATATATATATATATATATATATAAATATATATATAATTATATATATATATATATATATATATATATATATATATATATATATATATATATATATATATATATATATATATATCCTCACTCCTGTGGAACGTCGAATTTCACTCAATCCTAGTTTGAGGAAATGAAGAAATTAAATTTAATATATTACCGATAGAAACAACTTCTGATTTTCTTCTTATTAATTTTTTATTAGATACAAGAGATTACCAGAAGTGGGTAATCTTTCATTTAACCATCGATGGTCGATGAAGAATCTTTATCGATCTAGAACAGTGTAAAATCTCAACGTGTTACTTAAAATAAATTCATTCTGACAAGATATATACATTAATTCGCAAGAATTATTGAAGTTTAGATCAACAAATTATCTTCTGATTTCTATGATACACTTGGCAAAATCTAGCTCACACATATTGCTTTATTATAACAAATATGCCTATATATTAATAAAGATTTGTGACAACGCTGCAGAGACTTAAAAAGGTATATTTTCAACGTTCATTATGCCACAGAAGAGCAAACAACGGTGCGAATACTGCGAATGAATACTTCACTGCAATAGAAAAGGAAAACACATGTAAATGGCAACACCGATGGAACCTAAGTCTCACACAATGTCGACCAATCACAACTATAGGCTTTCGGGTAAAATCGAGTAAATTCGTTGGACGGTTGAATTTCGGCGTGATTCTCATTTCTGATAAAGCATTAATCGTATTCACTAGTGACTAGTCGTGGACGGAAACAGTTTTTTGGTTTTAAGTTATTTTGCTCGCGTATTGTTTTTAAAATGAGTTCGGTTACTGAAGTTAATTTTAAAAATTTCAATGGTGACTTGCACTAAGTTAAAACGATAAAGTATTAATAAAAACATTGCGACCTACCCCGGAATTAAATAATTTGGTGCAGCGTAGTAGAATCGTGGTTTTAATATCAGAAATTATGAGAGACATCCTTGGCTAACCGGATCACAGGTAAAAAAAAACACAGGCAGTGTTTACTTTTTACTAGGGAAAATGTCTCTGTTTGGCACTGGCATCTATGCAGGAATTATGGTAATTATCGATAATACAACAGACTGCCCCGATTTTCTTGAAATTTCGGATTATAGCTTATTTTGGCCTGAAAAAGTCGAATATGAAGTCAGATTTTGTCGCTGGGTCATCTTTTTTTTTTCAAAAACATGAGCTGACTTGACTTTTTCTAACCTTACTAACCTAACCTCCGAGTTCATAAAAGTATAAAATTCATGAAATAGATGAATTTTATTATCAAAAATACAATGTTTTTATTATATCTATAAAAAAATAGATGTCTATACCAAAGAATTTATTTAAATTTTTTTGTTTAGGTCTAAATGTATATTTTATTATTTTATTTTGTTGTTATTCTATTAAGTTTTGTTTGACTTTTATGACAAGAATTTTATTTTAATCTATTTTTGGGAGGGGCCTATTTTATTCCTGGCAAGAAAAAAGTCTCACCTCCCCGTTGGTTCTTGCTGGGCAACAATTGATTAATTACTCGAATAGGTACCTATTTAATATTTTAGGTTGCTTGTTTTACTTTGATTTACTTTAAATTATAAGGCGGTTGACCTTGAAATCCTAAAATTTTTTGTCTATGGTGTATTTTTTAAAACCTCTTGTAGCCTCCTTAAACCAACACCTCACGAGCAGCCACTGATATATATATATATATATATATATATATATATTTATATATATATATATATATATATATATATATATATATATATATATATATATATATAAATATATATTATTATATATATATATATATATATATATTTTTATATATAAATATATATATATATATATATATGGGTGTTATTCTTTAAGACATTTTAAGAAAAAAAGTTCCAATGAATGTAGATCCGCAAATGCTTCCTCACCGAAATGCAGGGTGTTGAAGTTTGAAAAAAAAAATTAATTTTTTTTTTAATTTCTACGATTGCTATCAAGATGAACTTCAGAACATTGTTATAACTTCTTCAGTTCTATAAACTACTGTTGAAATTTCTTCCGAAACTGTCATTATTTACCAATAATGACCTCCCTCAAAAATATGGTTAAATTTCAACAGCAGTTTATAGAGCTTGAGAAGTTATCACAATGTTCTAAAGTTCATCTTGATAGCATTCGTAGTTTAGAAGATATTAAAAAAAATTACATTTTTTTTTCAAACTTCATTTTCGGTATTTCGGTGAGCAAGCATTTGCGGACCTACATTCATTGACGCTATTCTGGAATACCCTGTATATATATATATATATATATATATATATATATATATATATATATATATATATATATATATATATATATATATATATGTATTTATTATTTGCTCTACGATTTGCTTTTCCTGAAGATATGTTGAAGATCTTCACCATATCAGTTGCAGATTTCTGACTTTCTCTAATACACAACCTTAAAAATTTCGGGATTATCTATTAAAACTATCAATTTTCTAAAATCGCTTCTTGGGCGTGGGAAGTCCTCAAGACTTGTTGTGGTTGCGCAACTGCAGTAAAAGATGATATGAACGTAAACTCCGTCAAACTCATACTATAACAATGGTTTATTGTTTCTTGCGAGATCTACCTGTGTATCTCATTAGTCAAGGAGAGTTCGCATCGCATTCTACATACTTGTAAATCTGAACAGTTATAAGTTGCGAGTACTTAAGTGAACTGGACTGTTTGTAAATGGTTCGATTTATGTAATCACATTCGGACCTGAGTGTATCTTTCTATTGTTTCAATTCATGAAAAAATATATATGACCTCCTTATCTTGATGCATTCTATTTGTATGAATTATCACCAACGCTTCAAAGGTTGACTGTTTAAGGCTCGGCTATACTTGCATTCGGGAGGTCATGGGTTCAAACCCTGGGGTTGAAATGATATGCCATGAAGTTTTCTCAGATGTTTCCTCATGGATAAATTGAGTCACTGCATGCAAAATTACAAAGGCAAATGTTGGGCCAGTATTCATCTTCTCGGCCCCACCTTTTTTCCATAAATCATCTGGCTTTACCCATCTTGAGTAGGTACTTGTACATACAAGTGTATTTTATAATCTGGCTGAAGTAGTTATATATAACTAAAGCAGTCCGCTCCACCCATACATAACTGAGGGAGAAATGAAACGCGTAGCATTTCCCATACTTTTAAGGGCAAATAAAAAATTTTTGGAGAAATATTCAAGTACAAGTTATGAAATTCCTATGCTCGCAGTGTTATAGAAAAATAAATATTCTTCTTACGTGAGATTAGTTTCAATGATAAGTTGATTATTTTATTGCATTCTAAATATTGAAACATCAACTATTTGTACCGAAAACAGAAAAAATTTAAAATGTCATTATTAATCGACCAATTGATTCTACTCTTCGATTTATTTTTTTGCACTTACCCATCCCTCTGTGTTTAACGGCTTTAATCCTCTTGATTGTCATTTTGAAATATAGATATTTTTGATTTACTAATTCAACTTTTTTTGACGTTAGTCATTATTTTATTTTAAGGGAATATGACACTTTGTCTACGTTTTTATATTATACATACCTCAAGAAGCTAACTAATGAAAGAAAGATATTTATATTATAAATTTGGATTCATTTGTTATGATATTTATTAAGTTATATTACAAGCTGACCATAGGAAAGTCCCAAATTTTTCTCTGATGTATAGCTTTATTGTGAACAAAGCGATTGTGATAAGTTGAAGGTATTTTATATGTTCGTGCATTGAATAAAGTGTATATAATGTGTTTCAGAATATGTGTATGACTGGAATACATTCTCAGGTGCAGTTGGCATGTACCTTGTAATGTCACCGAATAAAAGCCTCACTCAAGTACATATGATTCAAGCGAATAGCTTTTGAGATCCACGAAGTTTATAAATTTATTTGTCTATTTGGCCGGACAGCTAATATATATATATATATATATATATATAGGTATATATCTATATATATATATATATATATATATATATATATATATATATATATATATATATATATATATATATATATATATATATATCCATTTCTTTTAGTGGGGATGCGGCAATTTGAGTAAAACATGTTAGTGTACTCTTTTTCTATCCAAGCTTTCGAAATAATTTATTTCCTCCTCCGGGATCAGAATTGAGGTTTTTTCGTGATCCGGTAGGAGGAAATAAATTATTTCAAAAGCTTGGATAGAAAAAGAGTACACTAACGTGTTTTACTCAAATTGCCGCATCTCCACTAAAAGAAACAGATATTTCCCACTTAGTTTCGGCAACTAACTAAATCCACTATGTATATATATATATATATATATATATATATATATATATATATATATATATATGTATATCAATTCAAAAATTATTGGCTGTTATAGGTATTTATTGAAAATGAAATAAAAACATTAAAATTGTTGGACGTTTCGGATAGGTCAGACCTCCTTCTTTCAGCAACAAAAAATTTGAATCCATTGTAATATGTATCATCTGTAATGTGTATGTATCTGCGTTAACTCCTTGGGTTATGATTGAAGTTTCATTCCTAGTTCTGTCCATATATCATGATTATTTTTAACATAAACGCCATATAACCTCAAACACAATGTAAGTTTATTCCGCGCTTCTCTTTGTAAATATTTCATAAGTCTTTCCACATTGTAGCTTCCCTAAAGATGATAATAAAAAGTTATTGAAAGCTTGTAATCTGTGTACAAAGTACTCTCATTGGCCTGCTGCATATCCCAAATATTAAAAAAACAAACTCACATATATATATATATATATATATATATATATATATATATATATATATATATATATATATATATATATATATATATTTATATATATATATATATATATATATATATATATATATATATATATATATATATATAAACATATGTTTTAAAATTTTTTTTTCATATATATTTGTTACCATCTTGAAATTTATTAATAACTTTTCTACATGAATGAAAATGTCCAATTTTAGAAATGAATGGAATCTAAATCTATTAAACTTATTCTAAAGTTTTTCAGTCAAAGACTTCACATTTTGAATGAAAACGCATGCTTTGAAAACACTTTTTTTCATTCAAGATATCGACAACGGAATTGATATTCTCTTCAAAAAAAAACAGAAGTTTGTGATAATAATACTAAACAAGAATAATTATATTCAATTGAATCCAATCATGAATTTATTCAAAACATCAGTATCGAACAACATATCCAATCAAGAATTCTAGAAATCGTTATTCATAAACAGGTCATAAAAACTAGCTTAGGTATATCTTCCTCGTTCAAACGAGATGCAATGAGACCGATTCATAAATACCACTAGTTTCCCCACTCAGCTCTCTGAATTACATCCAAGATTCAGTTGATATACCACGCAACATCTCTGATACATCAACCAGGAAACTAGTCCTGAATCTAACCCCAATTCGATCAAAACGATCGAATACAAAGTAACACAGGCCAAGCTTCGCGATGCAGTTATAAGTGCGGCCATAAAACGGACAAATGAACCACTTAAAATCGTAAATAAGCAAATGAGGCTGTCTGGATTTCTTACATTGCCTTTTATAGGAAATCAAGGCGCCTATGGAGGAGAGCACCCGATCGATTCTTGCCCTGATCGTTTGCTGACTCACCAACGCCGCCTAAGTTGTAGTAATAATTTATTCGGTTTGATTCTTGCTTCGGCCTTAAGGAGAATTGAAGAATAGGTACGTCCGAAACGCGGGCTGCATGATGATGAATCGGTAACCTTTTGGAGGATAAAACGTAAACAAGTTATTTCCTCTAATCGATACATGCTAATCTAGATGATTTCAAATCATAATTATAATGGCAGCTGATCTTTTCGATCAATTGTGCGTATAATGTGTGAGAATTTAGTATCATAATTCCTACCATGAAGATTTGCATTCAAAACATTCGAATTATATGATTTTAAAATTTTAACATTAACTTCCAAATATATTTTTACGGTAAAGCTAGTTAGCCATGTGTTTAGGCTCACTAATAAGTATTCGGAAGTTTTCACGTTCAAACTCTTCAGAGTAAGTTCTTGAGGCACTATGAAAATTTTTGTAATAGTCCTTGAAAGATCCTTGAATAATAAAATCGAGGTCTGGCTGAAAAGTAGCGGCCCCCTATTAACCCTCGAGTTTTTTTAAAATGGAACTTCATTAAAAAAAAGGTTCTTGAGGCATTTTCAATCTTTTATAGATGTATATATATATATATATATATATATATATATATATATATATATATATATATATATATATATACAGTGTAACCCAGTGGCGTAGATAGCTTTTTGCGATGGGGGGGATATGACTTAGTATGAAAATTTCCACCGAAGTTCTATTTTTGTTGATAAATAATCTTTAATGTAGTGCAAAATAAGTAGAAAATTAAATACTAAAGTTGAAAAAATAAATTGAATTGGAAAAAATTAATTGAAAATTAGTAAGAAATTATATCAATTGGATTTTTTGGGAAATTCAGAGCAGAAAATTGAGGTTTCGCCCAGTCAATAAAGGTTTTGATGGGAAAAAAATTTGCGTGAAACTGAATTTTTTCCCATTGATAAACCACTACCAGAGGATCATTTTCACAAAGTCTCTTAAAATCCCCTTGGAGCTTCACCCCCTACCCCCTCTCAAAGAATGAAAATGTCAATAACTGCGGAATGCTCTAAATCTACGATACTAATAATCGAATCAAGTTGAATGTTTTTTCGTTGTGTTTGTTATAACATGAGCTACAATAATGGTCGTCTTCATTTTTACGCTAAACCTAATAGTTTTCTCATAAATGAATATGAATGCGCGACAAAAACAATTTTTTAACTCTAACACTTCATATTTTTGCGTATAGGCTTTTTGGATATATTACAGGAAAAAAACTTAAATGAAAATGGTAGATTATTTAATTGTTAATTTATTGGTGTGAAGGTTTCCTTATTCCCGCTCGGGCTGACACAGTAGAGGGGAGGATGCAGCAATTTTAAGCTGCGATTACGGGCGGCTGACTATTTCGTTGATCAGTCGTAGTGTATTCAAATAAACGAAATATGAAGTAGGTAATTTATTGCTTATGCTGATTTGGGTTAGGAATTCCCTAACGATTTTATTTGATTTACGTTCCATTATCCACTATGGATCTGCCGTGTCTTATTATGGCAAAATCGGCAGCTGTTAACCACAAGGTGACAGCTTTAACAGCATCACGGACCATCCACCCAGCACTAAACTTTAGTAAAAATATATCCTTCTTTATTATTAAAATTCTTAGTTTTTATAACAGACAGTTATGAAGTATGAAGTATGCTATTTACAATATATAAGTCTTTATTCTATTGAACTTGGATCTGAATCTAATCTATATTCTTCGGTGAGTTTAAACATGACAACCGATTGCAATTCTCACACATTCCAGAAAAAAACTATGTTGTCTCTCCTGCACCCACAATATCTTTTACGTTTCTAAGTTTCATGTTTTCGGGCCTTTGTTGACTGGGCTATTATGACTTCGCCAGCTATGATTCCAATGTCATGATGAATTTCCAGAGCAGCCAAACCATTCAATAACAAAAAAAGAGATAACCTTGAGTTTTTAATTTGCAATTAATTTCATATAGTCAGAAGGGTTATAACAAACTCACTTCTTTTATCGTGCTCCTCTGAATAGTTTTTATTCTCTTCAAACGTCGATACCGGCAACGTAGCTGATTCGGAAAAAAAATTTCTAGGCAATCATCTAGCTCTTTTAATGAACTTTTACGCCTAATATCGCCTCTACGAATTAAATATTTTTTCCACACTTTCAACTCAACGAAAAAACAGCAGGTGTGGCAGTAAGAAATTTTTGATAAAACTCGTCAGTTTTGATGAATTTATCAACTGCTTTGTCAATTTCGTATAAATCATTCTTGAAAAGTACCGAAAATCATTTAATATATTCTCATGATTAGTGAATCTTCTTTCAAGATCCATGATGCAGAAGTCCAGAAAATCATCAAACGAAACTTTTACTGACTCGACAATCTTTATTGACTTTAGAATATTAAGAAGTAAATGAATTCACAACCAGAGCCAAGATTTAGTCCTATTTTTTGAGAAGCTCATATTTTGATACTCTACATTACCAAATATTTAATATTGAATATTGATTGAAAATCTTCTATGAGTAGAAGTTACGCTTCTCGAATGTGAACAAGAAGTTTAATCGATTACTAGGACCAAGAAACATGTTTAAAAGAGCTCAAATAGATGCAATGGAAAATTTTATTTACGAACTTAGAAGTCAACCATAACCTTGCACTTCTTCTCTTTCTAAATTTTATACTACACTATTAAACAAAACTGCTCTAGCTTTATATATAATACTAGAGTAATAAACAAAAGCTCGAGTAGTTTTGTTTAATAGTGTAGCATAAAATTTAGAAAGAGAAGAACTACGAGGAGATTTTGATTGATTTCTTCTTTATCGACCATTAATTGTCCATTAGAGACATTTGAATTTTTTAAACACGTGTTTTGCTTATAGAGACCGTTTAAACTCATTAATTAAACATTGAATAAAATATGCTTAAAACTACTAGTTACCCAAAATTAGAAAAACGATTCAATTTCTTGATTTATTATAATGTTTTTTAATAATTTTGCCTGCTCAAAGCTCGGAAATTATACAATACTCAATTTTCACAAAAACATATCTAGATGATTTTTATATAATTGTACATACATTATGCCCAAAGAGGTCCTAGTGCTTAATAAATTTCATGTATACTTAAATACGTAGATACGAAGACTTTGATTCAATTCTATTATAATTTTCTTAGGCTCATGGGAGGGGATTGATCCCCTTGATCCCCCCTATCTACGCCACTGGTGTAACCCATTTTTAAAATTTGAAGTTGTAAACCGATTTCAACCACTTTTTTTTAAAATGTCAAGTACTAAAAGGTCTACCTTGGGACCAAATTTGAAATGTTTATTCCAATTTTCAGGCCATACTACGATATTTTTTCTGAGTCGAATTTCGTTTTTTTTTATTAGCGATTTTTTCATTGAAAAGATTACCACGACACTGGATTCAGCGTGGTCCTAAATAGTTATGATCAAAATTTCATAAAAAAATATTCATTCATAGCAATGTTATGAGAACTGAAAATTCGAAAACTCACACTTAACAATCACAAAAAAAACACCCAATATCAACAGATAGCCATGGAAATATTTTTATCATGATTTCAACAATAAAATACCGTAAATATTTTCACGGAAATTAACGGAATTACATTCAAGTTTTTACGCAAATCAACTTGAACTAAGACCTAATAGATTTGTCAATTTAAATTTTAGTTGCTATGGAAATGATTGAGCGTAAGAGAGAACATTGAAATTATACGCCTTTCGGGAGATAACTTTAGAAGTGCTGAAGAGGTTTGTACAGTATTTATCTGATGGCACTTTATTCTGAAATTATTTAAAAAAAATATTTCTATGGCTATCTGTTGATATTGGGTGTTTTTTTGTGACTGTTGAGTGTGAGTTTTCCAATTTTGATTTCTCATAACTTTGTTATAAATGATAATTTTTTTATGCTATTTTGATAATACCTATCAAGGGACACGTTGAATATAGTGGCGTGGTAGTTTTTTCAATAAAAAAATCACTAGTAAAAATCCTTAATTTCGACTAAGAAAAAATACCATGGTATGCCCTGAAAATTGGATTAAACATTTCTCATTTCATTTTCAGGTATACCTTTTAGTACTAGACATTACACAAAAAAAAATGGTTGCAATCGGCTCACAACTTCAAATTTTATATATATATATATATATATATACATATATATATATATATATATATATATATATATATATACATATATATATATATATATATATATATATATATATATATATATATATATATATATATATATATATATATATCTATATATATATATATATATATATATATATATAACCTACTCTAAAATGTTCGCCAGCTCTCGGACTTTATTTAGCAAATGAAATCTTTTATGCATAGTCCCGAGAAGCTAAAACGTTTGAGTTTCAAAGGTAGGAATATGTGAATACTTTGGCTTCATTTTGATTTAAAGGAAAATGTATGCGCTTTTCTGGCATCAGCTCAATCTACGTACGAACTTCTAACTCAATTAGGATATTCTGAGAATGTGCGAGCCACGAAAAAACAAGAAATCATCATATAAAAATGGCTACAGTTAGAGAAAAAAGTTTATATCCTCAAAATACATCAACTCTGACAGGGCCATCTTAACGGCAAGGCATACGAGGCACGTGCCTTGGGGCATTTGCCTCAGGCGGGCATTGCGCCAGAATCAAGATAGTGAATTTTTTAAGCTAAATATTGAAAAAAATTAATACCACACAAAAATATTTCAATTTTGTAGGAAACATTGAAATACATTCGATTTAAAACAGCTTATAAATCATATTCCATGACTCCTTAGGCCACCCGACGGTGATTTTTTGCGCAGGTACCATAGAAATCTTAATATAAAAACTTTATCGCAGCGAGCTGCATTAGAAGAGCAGGTTTTCATAAAGTATCCAGTTTAAAAAATATATTCATTAAAATTTTTTTTTTCCAAATGATAAAAAAAATGCGCCCTCTAATGTGTAAACAATATTTATTTCCTCCCCGGGGGATCAACTCCCTAACCAATTCGTACCAAAACCAATCACATCCAAGATATCTTTCGAAAATACCTACCTCCCTATTACTCCAAAATTGCGATTATCATGTAAACAAGATTTATTTCTTCCCCCAGGGGGTCAACCCCCCAATCAATTCGAACCAAAACCAATCCTATTCAAGATATCATACAAAACTACCTAGATACAAACTTTCTGCTACTCTTGCTACAAAATTGCTTCTGTCGTGTAAACAAGATTAATCCCCCCGAGGGGTTGAACCCCCAGGGGGTGTTCAACCCCTCAATCAATTCGAACCAAAAACAATCCCATTAAAGATATCATGAGAAACTACCTATTTACAAACTTTCAACTCTATTGCTTCAAAATTGCGACCTTTATTGTGTAAACAACGCTAAAATACATAAGTACATACATACATACGAACATGTCAACTCAATGACTTGAATTGGAAAATGATATAAATTAGCTTAATTTTATTGAAGAATTACGTAGAACCATAAATTAAAAATATTAATTAGTTTAATCAACAAAAATCTTGCTGAAATATTCGATGAATGGAAACAGTACCTATACTCCAAGCTTTTGATTTTTTCACAAATTCTGTAGATTTATTTCTGTTAATATTGTAGATACTGCAGGGGAGTATTCACAGAAAAACCCATAAAGTCCGTTGAAATAATGAATAATAAATTGATTTCGAACGTAACTTCTGAACAAGGACATATTTTTTTGGAAAAATTTTGAAGAATATTTGAAGAATTTATTCATACAAAATCAAGTTGAATGTCAGAACGTTGTGAATATTAAACTGTGAAATATTAGAATATGAATAATTTCGAAAATCCTACGAAACGAAAGTTTACGTTAAAAATATTGAAATTTCCTCTAAATAAAATATACTGGCAAGAACTAAGTACGAATCTGTCCATGTCAAGTGTTTCTATGGTTATTCAGCCATATAGACTTGAGCCTCTTCAAATTGTACTTTTGATGTAATCCACAAACCGTTACTAAGCGCGCAAAGAATTTGTTATTGCAATTTATATGGCCATTGTGTGGGTAAAGATTGCCAGGTAAAGTAGGTAGTTGAGATTGTGATTGCATTTTATATTATTCTTATTCCCCACCATAACAAAATTAAATATTTATTCAGAGTTTCAACGTTTCAATAGAATTTTCAAAGAATACTGCTTTCTTCCGTGAGATAGTTTTTGTATAGATATTATTCTATTATTCTTCAGAATATTCAAGAAGCATTTCTGAACAGTTGACGATGTGGTATACTAAATCAGTATACTGTTCATACATGTTCCATCATTTGTCCGGGATTTCATCCGTTCGTCATCTTGCTTCGGTTGCAGACGTTTCGCCAGAGTCTCATCCGGCATCTTCGGTGCTCGTCATTCGTAGGCTGCGAACTAGTTGCTGGGTGCTTCTCGTTCGCTGGCTGTCGGTGGACATGCTCTAGTGTTGTATTTTATACTGATCGGCATTCAATCACGAGGTCATAAACATTTATGAATATATGGTACCAGTTACACACCCCTAGACATAATTACACACCCCTTGCCATAGTAAAATGCCCTTGACATAGTTTCACAAACCATTGACATAAATAAACACCCCTTGACATAGTTACACACCTCTTGACATAAACTAATACCCCTCGACATAGTTACACACCCCTTGACATAGCTACACACCCTTTGATATAGTTAGATACCCCTCGACATAGATACACACCCTTTTATATAGTTACATAATTACTCACCCTTTGATATAGTTAAACACTCATTGTTATTGTTACACACCCCTCGACATAATTATACACCCCTTCATATATAACCATAGATATAGTTACGTACCCCTTGATGTGACTACATGCCTCTTGACATTGCTGACGATGTGACTTAACCATCGTATCATTTCTCTCGTCCACGATCTCTAAAATTTTAACCAAAATGAACAATTTTCAACGGTCAGTTCGACCCAGATGGTGTCAAATCAGGTGGATATAATTCACAGCAGGATTTTAGGGTAACGTATATACCTATATGGCATAGTTCCATGTCTGTTGGTTATCCATTTATAGAATAAACATTATCTTCCTGAAAATTACCACTAAAGGTAATTGTCTGGACCCTAGGATCGACCAAAGTGATCTGCCGGCCATTTAGAGGCCATGCCGGAAACAATAAAATAAAGGGATATTATCCACATTTCACTAGACATTATCCATCATCACTAGAAAGGTCTTGTCAATACCTATCCAACAGTATATAATACTATTAGGATTGACAACTCCTAGCAGCTACAAGGGGTATATTAGTAATTTGTTTTCAAGAACAAAGAAAACCTCGCAAAAGCTGGTATTTCGAGAACACTCCTCATTTCTTTCTTTATCTTGAGAGTAACCCATATGGACAGCGTGAATAATACTTTTGAATCAAATTCAAAAGAATTCAAACCTGATTCCCTCTTTTTCCTTGATCTTGAAAATATCAAACATAACCACCATCAAATAATATATTAATATGTACCCACAAATTACCCGAAGCTGTGTGAACTATTATAAAATAATTATGTTTGAAATTAAATATACATTATTACGGAACTTAACTTTTCAATTCATTTGAATTCATTGATTCAAAAATATTAATATACTGTGGATAATTCGATAATTGCTCAGGAAGTACTCCTCATTTTTTCTTATTACTCTCAACTGAAGTTGAATGTATTCTACCGAAACGAAATCTATTAACACACAATTATAAGAAATTTGATTTAATTGTGACGTGTTTCGTACAAAACATCACGCATATAAACAATTAGGCAAGTTTTTGTTCGTTTCAGATATAATCAGCATATGGATGTCTAGATCGAGATGACTGAAGTAGCTAGCTTGATACCGACGAATCATCGTTTGACATCTGTCAGACGTTTTGAAGCTGCACCTCCTCCGGAATTGGCACTGGTAAGTTATTCCAAAACTAATTTACAAATTTTGAATAGATGCTTCTTCCCACCTACCATGCCATATCAACATACTATAATAAATTCTATTAATTTTTTGTTGTTGGTTTCTATACATAGACATGGAGCAATTAAATTCAATTCATTTGTTTAGTCATCCAGTGTACAAAACACTTATACTGGATCTGCTATAGATATTCAAGGTATAATGATTGTTAGATGACAAACAATCTTTTCAAGGATACAACATTGAGAATAATCAAAACAATGAAAAAATAAGAATACTCAAAAAAGACATCCTAAATTATACTAGTTCATTGAAGAATTTACGTTGGTGTTGTTTTTACAAGAGAACTATTTATATGCATGAATAGATCTTCATATTCGAATATCATTTAGTAGCTATTTCAATGAAAAATCATTAAACAAACGACGAATATCAAAATTATATTACATAGTTGTTAACGAAACATATTTTTCTTACCTTCCAAGCAAGATTATTATACGAAAATTTAAGTATCGTTTTCTTTGAAAATATTAAAGCTCACAGGTGTGTGCGAAGGTGAAAAAATATCATAGGTTTTCTCAAATTCTTTCTTTTATATATTTTTAACAGAATATTTCGATTAATATGAAGTTTTTTAAGGATTCCAAAAACAGATGGAATTTTAATTTTAGGGGGACATCTACAATTCGTTTTCAAGAAGAAAACATGAATTAATGATCAAACAAGTTTCAATTTGAAAACACGAAGTTGTTTTAATTTTTTTACGAATAAGAGTCTGTGTTAGAAGAGTTTTTGCGATATATCACATGCCATTTGGAATGTCAACAACAAAGCAAGTACTGATGTGAATCGATGTCCAGATCTCCTATTGACACCGACTTCCTTTTCGAAATTTTTGAAAATTTCATACTATTCGAAATATTCAGTTAAAAATTTTGAAAGTGACTTTTATAAGTATCCAAATGAAGTATTAATTAAATTTGGAAGTAAAAAAAACTCGTGAGCAGCAGAGCTACTTAGCTACATAACTAAGGTCGTATTTTTCATGCAGAATTTCAACCCTTTATTGTAAAAAAATTCATGAAGTGCATCTCGTACTGATGGCGAAATAGATCGTAATGCAATTCGAATGGAATAGTCAATACGAAATGAAGCGCAGTTGAGAAAAAAAATTGAAACCCAAAAAGGATTGTATTTCAACACAAACTCAATGTATGTAACAAACTTCAATCCTCTAACTCGAACCGAAGAAGCTGTGGAGTTTGGCAGTTTTCAAAAACCACGAAAACATAAGAAATATCTACCTACGTAAGAAGAATTGGTTGGAAAATTTGACCAAATTTTGATAGTTTTGTTCTGCCTCGGAATTCACTTCAGATGCCAAATTTCAGCTCATTTGGAGTGACAATAACCGATGGAGATGTCAATATGTGCCGGAGAGGATAGAAATTAGAAATATAACTTTGTTACAGTTGTTCTGCAACCGAACACTATATATATATATATATATATATATATATATATATATATATATATATATATATATATATATATATATATATATATATATATAAATATATATATAATTATATATATATATATATATATATATATATATATATATATAATTATATACATATTTATATATATATGAAAAATATATATATATATATATATATATATATATATATAACTTTTTGATAATTATTAGCAGTGAAAAGCTTGGTGAATCTCAAAAAAACTGGATTTTATAAGCACAAAATTTTTAGAAATAGAGAAAGATCAAAAACGCAGAGAAATTTCAGAAATGTTACATATTCAAAAAAATTTAAATAAAGTTATAAATTGAATGGAATTGGCATTTACTTGGTGAAAGTTCATATTCATAACTTTATAGAGAAATAAAAAACTAACTTTTCACAGGTTAAAATAAAAATCTATTGAGTAAACGCGTTTCGTCATAACATTGACTTCATCTCGTACTAAACTATGGTATTACAAAACAATCTATTTATACGAAAATTGAATATAACAGAGGGGTACTTAGAGAAACTAAATAACAATAAGCAATTCATTCTGAGCTATTAGTAGGTACGTACATTGAACAGATTAAGGAGAGGAGAAGGGTTTACTTCAATCTGGTCGTTAACTAAATTTCCGGAATTTTTATATTTATTTATGTATAGGGATTTTATGGAGACTATTTTCAAATTGTAATATATTATAATTGTGATTAAAGGTATGGTTTTCTTGAATAAGATGACACGCATAATTAGAATCAGTTTTATGCTTAATATAGCTACGTTGGTGTTCGTGTATTCTTTAGATGTGAACAATCTGTTTCCTAGCACTCCGCCTAATGAAACTAAATTTAATCAAAAATTTTCTTATTTCTAATAATGTTCATCCACTTATACAGTCAGATATTACTCATTTACTGGAAATTTGTTTAGAACAAAATTATTTCAGTTTCAACAACGTGTGTTATAGTAATGAGGAAGGTTTGATTATGGGAAATCCGTTAAGCCCTCTGTTATCAGAAATCTTTATGGATAATTTAGAGAAAACTATTATGAACCACTTCAGCAGTAAATACTTTCTTTATTGGTATAGATACGTTGATGACGTCATTGTTTGCTACACTGGTACAGATAGACAATTGGATAATTTCATTACTTATATTAATACCATACACCCTCGTATTAAATTTTCTCTAGAAACTGAAATGAATAATTCTATTAATTACTTAGATTTAACTATTACCAGAAAAAGCAACAAACACGAATTTTCAATTTTTCATTAAACCATCTCATACAGATATTACAATTCATAACACATCACTACACCCTTTTTCACATAAATTAGCGGCTTTATCATAGTATAATTCATTAGACTTTTCAAAAATTCCGTTGTCCGAAGCTAATTTCGGAAGGAATTGCATATAATTAAACAAATTGGCAGTAAATAATGGTTATTCACCTAATAATGATTGACAGCCTCATTCAGAGGAAAAAATACAAAATGGCAATTTCAGAAATTTACCCACTTATATCCGAATAAAATTAGAGTATTTAGCAGTTTAACATACTTAGGCAAAACTCCCGAAAACCTGAAATTGTTTTTTCAAAACAAATTTCAAAATTTTTCATATAAAAACCAATAATAGCATTGGAAAATTGATTAAAAACAACAAATCAAAAATTCATAGAGATGAACGTTCTGGTGTTTATAAACTCGACTGTAACGATTGTGAAAAATTCTATATAGGACGTACAATTAGAAATTTCAAAACTCGAATACACGAACACCAACGTAGCTATATTAAGCAGAAAACTGATTCTAATTATGCGTGTCATCTTATTCAAGAAAACCATACCTTTAATCACAATTGTAATATATTACAATTTGTAAATAGTCTCCATAAAACCAACTGTTGGGATTCCCTATACATAAATAAATATATAAATTCCGGAAATTTAGTTAACGACCAGATTGAAGTAAACCCTTCTCCTCTCCTTAATCTGTTCAATGTAGGTACCTACTAATAGCTCAGAATGAATTGCTTATTGTTATTTAGTTTCTCTAAGTACCCCTCTGTTATATTCAATTTTCGTATAAATAGATTGTTTTGTAATACCATAGTATAGTACGAGATGAAGTCAATGTTATGACGAAACGCGTTTACTCAATAGATTTTTATTTTAACCTGTGAAAAGTTAGTTTTTTATTTCTTTATAAAGTTATAAAGTTATAAATGATAGAACAGATATAAAACACTTAAGTTCAATATACGCAGATTTAATTCTTTAATTTCTCTAAGAAACAACGTAAATCAAGACAAAATAATTCAACAAACAAACTTTAACCATAACAACTCATCTTCTTCGACAAAATCTAGACATCTAGAATTTTCAAAATGTATAGTTTTGAACATGTGATCTCCAAAATTACAAGTAATGTCGTTTTAAAGACAAATCGAACAATTAAATATTTTAAACCTATTTTGTACATTGCGTGGGTAAAGGTTTCTGTGGTTCCCTTTCCATCTAATATCAACAGACCTGACTATTGATATTGGACTGAATAGCATGTAATTAGTAACTGAAGACGGCCACAGCCGTAATAAAAAAATTTTGAAAAAAAAGATAAATAGTACCCTATTCTTTGACTTTTCAAAATCAAAATAATTCGAACCTATTTCGAACATTAGGTGGGTAAAGGTTTCTGTGGTTTCCCTTACCATCTTATAATAACAGATTTGAATGTTAATATTGGACTGAATAGCACGTAATAAATAACAGAGAACGGCCTCAGCCGAAAA
>JARQZK010000273.1:27500-39019 GCA_030704885.1 Cynegetis impunctata | reverse complement strand
AGATAAAAATAATTAAATGGCAGAACAACGTTTGCTGGGTCAGCTAGTATATATATATATATATATATATATATATATATATATATATATATATATATATATATATATATATATATATATATATATATATATATATATATATATGTTCATATGTATGTAATAATATAATGTATTTTAGCTTTCTTTTTGAAGCAATAGGGTTCAAAGTTTGTAAATGGATAGTTTCGTATGATATCTTGGATGGGATTGGGTTTGGTTCGAATTGGTTGGGGGGTTGACCACCTGGGGGGGAATATATCTTGTTTACGATTAAGGGCGCAATTTTGAAGCAATAGGGTTGAAAGTTTGTAAATAAGTAGTTTCGTTTGATATCTTGGATGGGATTGATTTTGAATCGAATTGGTTGGGGGTTGACTCCCTTAGGGGGAAAATAAATCTTGTTTCCACGACAAAAGGCACAATTTTGTAGCAATAGGGTTTGTATCTTGGTAGTTTTGTATGATATCTTGAATAGGATTGGTTTTGGTTTGAATTGGTTGACCCTCCGGGGGAAGAAATAAATCTTACTTACACGATAAAGGTCACAATTCTGAAGTAATAGGGTTGAAAGTTTGTAGATAGGTATTTTAGAAAGATATCTTGGATAATGTTTGATTTTGGTTTGAATTGGTTGGAGGGTTGAACCCTGGGAGACGAAATAAATCTTGTTTACATGATAAAGGCCTAATTTTAAAGCAATAGCATTGAAAATTTGTGAGTAGATAGTTTCTTATGATATATTGGATGGAATTCGTTTTGATGTGGTTGACCCCCCAGGGGAGGAAATAAATCTCGTTTACACCATAGAAGACGCAATTTTGGGACCATAGGTTTAAAACTTTGTAGGTAGATAGTTTCGTATGATATATTGTATAATATTCGATGTGAGTTGGTAGGGGGTTGACCCTCCGGAAATAAATCTTGTTCGCGCAATAAAGGGCGCAATTTTTGTAGCAGTAGCGTTAAAAAAATTTAAGTACATAGTTTCGTTTGATATCTTGGATGCGATTGGTTTCGGGATGAATTGGTTGGGGGGTTGACCCCCAGGGAGGAAGTAAGTATTGTTTACATATCAGAGGGTAATTTCTTTTTGAATTTGGAACAAAAATCATGGATAGATGAATAGATTTTTTAAACTGGATACTTTACGAAAGCCTGCTTTTTTAATACAGCTCGCTGCGATAGAGTTTTCATTCTCTACAATCTACATGTATAGGCAGATCTTGTTCGAAAATAATTCATGACTTTGCTCTGTATATCATATATATATATATATATATATATATATATATATATATATATATATATATATATATATATATATATAAATATATATATATATATATATATATATATATATATCTATATATATATATATAATATATATATATATCATATATATATATATATATATAATCTCTTGAAAATTATTAGCAATAACAGGCTTGTTGAATCTTAAAAAACTCGATTTTATTAAAAAGTTTTGAAAATAGAAATGAAGACATTACTTGTAATTTTGGAGATCACATGTTCTAAACTATACTTTCTTTTTAGAAAAATTGAAAATTCTAGATGTTTAGATATTGTCTAAGAAGATGAGTTGTTATAGTTAGAGTTTGTTGTTTGTTGAATTATTTTGTTTTGATTTATGTTGTTGCTTAGAAGAATTGAAGAATTAAATCTGCGTATATTGAACTCAAATGTTTGATATCTGTTCTATCATTTACGACTTTATTTAAATTTTTTTGAATATGTAACATAATAACAAAGAACGGCCACAGCCGAAAAATTTTAGTGAAATAGCAGTCTGTTTCTATTCAAATTTTTTCAAATCAATAAATGTCAGAGAAATTTCAATTTTTTCAAAAGTTTTGATAAAGCCACGAATGTCGTGACGAAACGGCAACTTTTTAATAAAATCGAGTTTTACAAGCCTGTTATTGCTAATAATTTTCAAGAGATTAGAAATAGTTCACAGGCAACAACAATTCGAATAAATAATTATATATATATATATATATATATATATATAAAGGAAGTCTTCTTAAATCACTCCTTAACCTCACTGTTGACTTTCGATACAGATCAGTACGATTATTAATAATTTTTCGAATCATTGTTTCAATATAATAGCCGATAACTATGGATAATAAATACAAGTATCCAAGTATCTATTATTTTCATTGATACCCACGGCTACGGTATAAATGAAAAGGTCTTGATATTTGAACGAATATAAAAATTCAGCAATTTTCTTTCTTAAAAAATTGAAGGCACGTTCATTTCGAAATGTTATAAATTATTAGAGAAGTTTGGTTGATCGATGTTGAAACAGTGTATGGAAAAACTGATTAATAACCTATTTCACTTTGACATTAGAGAACTTCGTCAACTAATTTGATTCTATTGATGGCGGAAATTCAAAGTTCAAATTTGTCTAGTAAAAACGTAATGAGAAGCCTTAATCATTAAATCATCAAGCCAGTTCGCTAAATTTGTCTCTCCAACCCTTCAAATTACTCAATATTAAGTGTCTGCCATACATAATCTTCTCTAGTGATATTGGACTACAAAGTATGCTATCATTTTTTTATATTCTATCTATCTCATTGATTGGAAATGGGAAATAACTGACAACAACATTAATTTCAATATTGCATCAAATATAATCATGAAACAAATAGACAATAAGAGAAATATACAAAATAGGATTATTTGTTCAACATCGAACTAAATCATATAGGACATTGGCATAAATGTAAATAGGTGAATTAATTATGCAACAATATATATGTGCTTCATAGCAGTATTCATGTTCTCTTCATTCCATCAAATATAGCTTTATTTAATAGGTTCAGTAGTCAAATATTGGTCGATACTGAATATCAGAAAACTGATTAGCTAACATCTTAACCTTGCCGAATGAAGGGTCACTGATTTACTACCGTGAATCTCCAGCATAAAGTAACTGGCATTTTAAATAGAAGTTAATTTAAATCTGTAGGTTACTCTCTCTCTTGTCCGTTCACTCTCGTGAGAGTATGGTGACATCACGTCTCAATTGCTCGGATCGTAGTTCTCCATCCTTCTCTGTCTTGAGCTGCAAGAGAAGCTTTATGCAGACCGTGACCAATGATTTCTTTGGTTTGATCCACCCAACGCGTCGGAGACCTTCCTCTTGATCGTTTGCCATTAATTTTTCTCTCTATGATAAGTTTTTCCAGCCCATTCGTTCTTCTTGAAGTGTGTCCAAAATAGCGTAAATATGATTGGTTTATCCTGGTTGATAGCCTTGTGGTGATTTTTAGTTTCTTAAGAATTGACACGTTGGTACGATGTTCTGTGTATGAGATTCGCAGCATTCTTCTGTAGGCCCACATTTCAAACGCATCTACTTTCCTTCGATTGGCCATTTTTAAAGTCCAGGTCTCAGAGGCATATGTGGCAATAGGAAAGATCAAGGAGTTTAATAGTTTCAGTTTGTTGCGCTGAGATATTGCAGAGTCTTTCCATATTCGAGTTAGTTTTATTGTTGAGTTACGTGCTATGGCCAGTCTGCGTTTGATTTCTTCGTCACAACCGCCTTTGTTTGTAATAAGTGATCCTAAGTAATTAAATTTCTCAATCACCTCAAAACCATCGATCTGTCTAACATTGGAAGGGTTGCGGTCTATTATCATAATTTGTGTTTTCTTTCTGTTCAACGCAAGACCATGTTCTCTGCTGATCCTGTCCAACTTTCTCATGATTTCCGTGAGTTCTTCTTCTGAACAAGCTAGTATTAAGGTGTCATCTGCATATCTGAGGTTAGTAATTCTTCTTCCTCCTATGGTTAATCCCCCTCGCCAACCTTGTAAAATTTTTCTCATTATATACTCTCCGTATATATTGAAGAGTATCGGTGACACAATACATCCCTGTCTTACACCGCACTTTGGACTAAAAGACCTAGATAGCGTGTTGTTGACTTTCACCTTCCCGCAGCTGTTGTCGTAAAGATTTTTAAGCAAAATAATCATATGCTTTGGTACTGTCATGCTTTCCAAGATAAGTCACAATTTCTTCCACTTTACACAGTCAAATGCCTTGCTGTAGTCGACAAAGCACAAATAAGTTTTTACATTAAATTCATATGCTTTTTCTATTATTTGTCTAACATTCAGGATTTGTTCCCTTGTTCCCTTTCCTGGCATGAATCCTGTCTGTTCGTCGGGAATTTGTGGAAGTAAAAAAGGTTTTAAACGGTTGTTTATGATATGAAGCAGAATTTTGCTTGCATGTGACATGAGCGCTATTGTTCTATAGTTGCTGCAGTCTGTAGGAGAGCCTTTCTTGTGTAGCGGCATGTACACCGATTCACACCATTCTTTTGGCCATACCCCAGTTTGCCAGATCTTAACACACAGCCGGTGGATTGCATCAACACCGAGCTCGCCCATAGCTTTTATTGTTTCGGCGGGTATGCCATCATCACCCGGTGATTTGTTGTTTTTAAGAGTGCTTATGGCTTATTCTACTTCGGCTTTTAAGATTGAGGGTTCTTTTTGTACCTCATCAATTTTTGGCAAACAATGGTCTTCGGCTTTATCAGTAGAAAAAAGTTTTCCACAGTATTGTCTCCAAACTTCTGCTATGTTGTTGACATCTGTAATTGTCTCTCCGTCGTCATTTTTTATTATTTGTGTCTGCGGCTTAAATTCTCTAGACAGATATTTGACTGTATCATATAGTTCGTGGGATCTGTTTGTATTTGCATTTTCTTCAAGTTCTTTGCATACTCTTGCGATGTGCTGGTTTTTATCGTTTTTGCAGGATTTTTGAATTTCTTTGTCAAGAGCCTTCTTATTCTCGAAGGTAATAGTTTTGGACAGGTTACACTTGTCCAGATTCATCATATATAGGCATTACCCGAAGCTTTAACACGACTTAACATCTCTACGATTTAACCAAGTCATAAAATGAATAAATACTTTAGCGAAAAATGCATATTCTTCAAGCAAATACTAGAGTTGCTTTGAAAGAAACTACTGCTTTTCTTTGAATTTCAACCATCTCAGAAATATATAACCCAGCCTAATAATTTTTTGGTCTTTTCATATTTATGAAAACTCAACTTCAATAATACATCTAAAGATATAAATAAACTTTCTTATTCACATAAAATGGCTATAGATGTATGTATTTATAGAGTGGTATGTTTGAGAAATTAAACTCTAAGTTTTACGATTTTCACACGCGTTTCGCTGTCACTACAGCTTCTTCAGGTGCGAAAATCAAACAAAAACTAAAATATCTAATACAAGATTTGCAAAGTACAATTATAAATTTGGGAAATCCAATCTGGGATTCTGAGAAAAAACTACCTTTATTTATCGAAACGGTTAAGAAGGGGGGAGCTGTTAACATCCAATTGATTGTTCACTTCTGGAAATTTTTATGCCTATTAATTTCTAAAGTTTCCATAAGATTTAATTTTGAACCTTTTGTTCCGAGATGTTGAATTTCGAAATTCGAATTGAAGTCATGTTTCTCTTAATGTCTAGCATGTGTTGAATCTTTGTTATGATTTATGTAACTTCGCCTATGTAACTTCGCCTGTGTTCAGTAATCCTTTTTTTTCTATGTATCCGACCTACGTATATTTTATCACATTTTCCGCATTTAAGTTTATAAACTTTCGATTTACTGAGTTTATCTTTTTTTTTCATGATATTTTTTATGTATTTTCCTAGATTATTTCTTGTACTCAAAGCTAAATTGAAGTCTAGATTGGAAAAAAGGAATGTAATTTGTTGGAAGATTTGCCAAATAAGTTAAGCTATTATATTTAATTTTTTCCCTATTATTTTGTCTCTTATGTTTGGATCATCCCCATAATTGACTGCTAGTAGTAGAGTAGTAGTTATACTGATGAAAATTATCAACAGTAAAACCGGGTAAACATGGTCAGAAATATTACTTTAAAATAAAATTATTTAGATATGATAATTTTCCAAATTATATATTATAAAACTCTAACTCAGGATATATTTCTTTGGCTGGTTACTCAGATAACTCAGAAGACAAACTGTGCCCGATGGACACATGCAGGTATCTGCAAAATTGGATGAGGGTTTCGCTACCGGCCATAAATTGTCTCGAATGGAACTCAACGGACGTATTATGTCATAGCTGGAATTAAATACGATGGGAAATATTATCGGAAAGGGCGACCATATTTTGATTTTAATACGAATAGAGGATTATCTCGTAAAGGATCCCTCCATTCATTTCATTTATTCTTCGATTCGAATCGCATATTTTATGTAGAATTGAATATGAAATAATTCCATTATAAAATAACATTACAGTACAATATCTATTAAATATAATCAGAAAGAACCTATATATATATATATATATATATATATATATATATATATATTATATAATATATATAAATATATATATATAAATAAATATATATATATATATATATATATATATATATATATATATATATAAGAGAGGGGAAGTCTTTGATGACCAGTTAGGATAAAGCTATGAGGAAACAGAAAAGATATCACATCGCCAGTATGTGAAATTTATTAATTTCAACATTCGGAGTGTCTTTCCTTTGGTGGGAGATGACATACTGGCGATGTGATATCTTTTCTGTGCTCTGCTGCTCTAAGAGTAAGAGATCTCGGTCCTTGGCGTGTTTTCACCTCTTCTATGTTCACACTTTAGCCTCACTTTTTGGTTATATATTTTTTTAAATTTCATTTCACTTTCCATGCCGACGATGTGAATACCGGTATGATGTAGTATTTAATAATAATTTTACAATAATTTGAATTTTAATGTGACTGTTTTGTTTCTGCCTTTAATTGTTCAAATTTGGTGATGATGGCAATTTTAAGTTACTCTCACTGACTTTGTTCTGAACATGTGCACTTTTGTTATGAACGTCAAGATTAATTTTAATTTAAGATCTATGCATACAATCTCATGGACACTGTAAGTTATTTGTTGTTTTTTCCACAAATTGTCCTAGTTTCACTTTGTAATAATATTGTAGCATTCCCTGATGATGACAATAAACATTGTCGAAATATTGGAAAAAGTGTTATAAGAGTATACTTCCTGCATGCTGCGTACCCAACGAGTTTTCTCATAGCTTTATATATATATATATATATATATATATATATATATATATATATATATATATATTTTTTTTTTTTATTAATATGTTCTTGGTGTTAGGTCACATTGAATGATGCATTTTAATTGTCGTGCAAATGATTGTTTATTGACGTTTCGACCATTTTATGGCCTTTTTCAAAATCTATAAACTTTAACGTAGATAATCAACAAATTGAAATGAAACATAGAGAATAAAACATTTTTACTACACATACTTATCACAGACAACGGCATTGCTAGGTCAGTTATTTCTATATAATTAGAAAATCAAAATGAAATTAATTTGCCTGACAATATTTGGAAAAAATTTAAATCCCAGTCAGATCAAAGAACCGAAAAACTTTTTCAGAAAAATGTTTTAAACGTTCTCAGTTTAGGACCAAAATTTGCAACAGCCATAACAAACCAAAAATACTTACCAATTGAGAATATTTTAGGAAATATCGAAACTGGAATGTGTCAACTTAAGGTCCAAGAAAAAGATGAAATGAGGGCTAAAACATGTAATATATTGACAAATTTAAAAAAAAAAAGAAATAACTGACCAAGCAACGCCGTTGACTGTGATAAGTATGTGTAGTAAAAATGTTTTATTCTCTATCTTTCATTTTAATTTGTTGATTATCTACGTTAAAGTTTATAGATTTTGAAAAAGGCCATAAAATGGTCGAAACGTCAATAAACAATCATTTGCACGACAACTAAAATGCATCATTTAATGTGACCTAACACCAAGAACATATTACGAAAAGAATATATATTAGATCAAAGAAAAACCAAAACTAAAATATATATATATATATATATATATATATATATATATATATATATATATAAATATATAAATATATATATATATATATATATATATATATATATATATATAATTTGATACGTATTTAGAAAAGATTGTTAGTTGTATATTATGAATTAACGCAGGGAATACTAGAAGCTCTCGAAAATGGAGATATTACACTGGCATTTTTTTTGGATATATCCAAAGCTTATGATTGCGTAGAACATGACAGACTATTGAAGAAAATTGAGATATGTGGAACTCGCAATAAACAGCTTCATTTGATAGAAAGTTATTTGAAAAATAGAACGCAAAAGGTAACTATTGAAAGTAATATAGAAGTATATACTTCACTCGAAAAAGAAATTAAAATGGGAATTCCCCAAGGAAGTATCCTGGGCCCACTATTATTTCTTATCTCTATCAATGATTTGCCAAATCAATTGCAAGCTGCAGAATACAACATTGTTATCTATGCTGATGACACAAATGTCATTACGTCATCAAAGAATTTGCAAAACTCAGTTAATAATATGAAAGTAATCTTGAGAACCGTAGAGAGGTGGTGCTCTGAAAATTTGTTGTATTTGAATTTAAATAAAACTGAATGTGCTGTATTTCAAACTGAGCAATCTAAATGCAATATACCAGAAAGAATACAATTAGAAAATACAATATTTGAGCCTACCAAAACGGTAAAATTTTTAGGACTTTGTATTGATACATCATTGAAGTGGAAAGGGCATGTAGATACTCTGAATAAAAAATTAAACTCGGTAATTTACACTTTTAATGTTATGAGACATCATGTAAAAGAAGATGTAATGAAGAACTTATATTTTGCAAATTTTCAGTCATTCCTTTCTTATGGAATAGTTTTCTGGGGAAACAGTCCACATCACGATCCAATATTCAAGACACAGAAACATGCATTGAGAACAATTTATCATATTGCTTACAGAAAATCATGTAGGGGAGTTTTTAAAGATAATGGAATACTTACATGTACTGGTTTGTATGTTTTGGAGTGTGTCGTGTTCATACGATCACATAGTGAATATTTTAAAATTTATATAAACAGAAATCAGACAAGGAGGACCCTGATGAAGCTGTACAACTCTCTCCCAAAGGAAATTAAATCTATAGATGATATAAGTATGTTCAGGAGAGAGGTATATGCGTTCTTATTGAGTTGCGAACCCTATAATATTAATGAATTTTTTGAGAAGTGTAGAACCACAGTGTGAGACTACATTAATTATTTTGCTGACATATTTTACTTTTATTGTTACTAAGCAATGATTGTTAAAATGAAATAAATTATTATTATTATTATAATTATTAATACCTCGTAATAATTTTCAATAGGATCCTGATAAATTTTAAAACAGTTTTCTTTTTTTTTCAGAAAAACAATAACATGGTCCCTGTCGTAACAATATCTTTTCTAGCTGTTTTCATTAGCGCTGCTAGAAGTCTCCCCTTAGTGAACCACGTTAATTTCGTGCAACAGCCGTCTTTCTTCAATTCGCAGCCACTGCAAGCACAACCAATTCCTGGAATTCTCTATCCAGATGTCCCACAAAAAGGCATAGCACATCCTGCCGTTGTGCGAAATGCGGAGATCGAATCCCATTACTCTCCAGAATTATTGAATGATTTTTATAAAAACCCCGCAATTGCATCGAGACTGGCCAAGGAATCTTGGTTCACGAACAAGGAATTTCCCGTTTACCACCGTGAGGCCGAAAAAATTCCAAGAGAAAAGATATATGAAATTATTAACAGAATTGTGCACTAGTTTAAGAAGTAATTGTAAATAATGTATAAAATGTGATAATTTATTTATGTACCCTAACTTATATCAAGTAAAATTGAAAGTTCTTCTTTCTTTTTTTTTTTGTGATGAAAGGGGATGGTGCGTAACAAGAAATAATTTCGCACCATTTATTCTCATGGGCTTTCAAACTGTGTATATAACCCAGTAATTATGAATAAATGGTAACTACTGAAATGCATGGTTATTTACAATATCCATATCTGACCCAGGATTCGAACCCGGTACCGACTGTGCGATAGATTGTTTTCCAACCGTATAAACTACAGCCGGTAGAAAGTCCATTTGTTATTCATTTAAAACGCACAGTTTCATGGTAAATTGATCCTGAATATTGCTTATGTAATTGATGCTCTATTCTGCATTCGTATTTATAAAATATTTTGTCCACGACTGTACTATAAATCACTCATTATACGTGTGCTTCCTGAAGTATAATTATACCTATTATTCACTACTATTGAATAATGGTTTATTATACACTGCATGACGTCACACTCGAAACGTATGTCCAAACTTGAGACTATCATTCACATCGTTAGGATAGAATTGTTATTAGATTTTTAGGTTTTATGTAACTAAGATAACTTTTAGGCAAATTATTAAACTAATATTTAATATAATGCCCAACTTATTGAATATTTACTCTAATAAATTATCTATTTCATTTTTATCAGAGGGAATGAAAGGAATGGAATCGATGTCAAGTGAAATAGTTGACGTTTACGTGAGTATGCAGTTTTCAGTGAACACAGAAAATGTTATGTCAACGCTTTTGATAACTATTTTTGTTGTTGAAAATGCAGATTATTACTAATTTTTCCGAGGAAGTCGTGGACAAAGTATAGTATTCTACTCGCACAAAATTACAATTTTTCACTCGGGTGAATTGCGACACTCGCTTGCAGCTCGTGTCGCAAACTTCACTCTCGTGAAAAATAGCAATCATTTTGTGCTCGTTGAATAATATACTATTGTCCACGACTGTACTATAAATCATTCATTATACGTGTGCTTCCTGAAGTACAATTATACCTATTATTCACTAGTGTGTATAATGGTTTATTATACACTGCATGAATGGAATCGATGTCAAGTGAAATAGTTGACGTTTACGTGAGTATGCAGTTTTCAGTGAACACAGAAAATGTTATGTCAACGCTTTTGATAACTATTTTTATTGTTGAAAATGCAGATTATTGATAATTTTTTCGAGGAAGTCGTGGACAAAGTATAGTATTCTACTCGCACAAAATTACAATTTTTCACTCGGGTGAATTGCGACACTCGCTTTCAGCTCGTGTCGCAAACTTCACCCTCGTGAAAAATAGCAATCATTTTGTGCTCGTTGAATAATATACTAATAACACCAGTAGGCAATCGTTCAGTTTTTTCAATCAATCGTAATACACACTGGATTAATCACCTCATATCATCATTCTCTTCACATATTGGAAGAAAAACATTATTCATATATTATTCTCAATAGTTGTTATAAATTAAATATTTTGGAAAATATCATGAAAAAATTATGAATATAAAAAGAATTCAATATGAAGAGCAAAACCTACATATTTCATTTCATTTTCATTGCATTATTATACTGCGTATTTTGAAAAATATATTTATCTGAAAACGAATATGTATTATTATGTCGCT
>JARQZK010000273.1:0-22500 GCA_030704885.1 Cynegetis impunctata | reverse complement strand
ATTACTAACCACAAAGCCTTTTGTTGAAGGACTTCAATTACTAAGCACTAAGCACTGCTTTTGAAAAGGGCTCGGAAGCACAGTGCTCGGGAGCACAAAAGGGCTCCGAGTGCTTTCACGAGCACAAAGCACAATGCTTTTGCAAAGCTCTGAGTCTATAGTGCTGTTTGAAATAATTAATTTACAACAATCAATTTTTTTTGGAAAATGTGTTCACGTGAATTGTCCTTCATAATGTGGTTTGTACTTCTTTCTTTCCTGTACCAACTTGTTATAACCTTGTGGTCATTATTTGTCCGTCTTATGTCCAGTAGGTTAATACTGTTGACCTTTTTGATTCTAGTGAGAACTGAGGTTGTCTGTTGAAGTTATTGAACTTTTGCAGTATATTGTTGATCTGCCAGCAATGATTAAACAATCATCTACAAATGTTTTTTTTGTCTATATTGTTCATCACATTTTGTTCTAGATGTTTCATCACAATTTCGAGTACTACACTTCAAATGGAGTTTTCCATTGCCACGCCGTTGATCTGTTGATAGAATTGTGATTCGTATAAAGTAAGTTGTGCCTAGGGTGAATTTCAGTGCTTCTATGAATTATTCCCTTGAAAAAGATATGTTAAGCTACGGTTCCACCGGAGGAACATTGTTGCTAAATGTTTCTCTTTGTTGCCATAGGTAGAAACTTATGGCAACATACGTAAATTTCTTGTTTCCACTGAAGCAACTAAAATTGTCAATTGTTGCATATTGTTTAGTTACCAAAAAGTCGGCTAAAAAACTGGAGACAACCCAAAGGGCGATGGAACGAAGCATGCTTGGAGTATCACTAAGAGACAAAATCAGAAACACTGAGATAAGACGTAAAACAAAAGTCAGGGACATCGTGGAGGAGGTAGCAAGGATGAAATGGCGATGGGCTGGCCATATAGCCAGAAGCGAGGACAACCGATGGACACGTGAAATACTGGAATGGAGGCCAAGAGAGACAACAAGGAGCAAGGGAAGACCTCAAAAAAGATTGGTGGACGACATAAGAGCGGTGGCTGGCAAACAGTGGATGAGATTCGCGAAAGATAGAGAAAGATGGAAACAATTAGAAGAGACCTACATCCAAGAATGGATGAAAAATGGTTGACAAAGAAGAAGAAGTTTAGTAGAAACAATCAACATTTGTTACCGAAATATAAAGAAATTTCAAGGACCATTTAGGAACATTTTGCAACAAAAATGTTCCTCTGGTGGAACCGTAGCTATAAATTTATTTGTTTTCGTACTTCACTGCACACTGAAAATCTACGACACGAATGTTTACTAGTTGCGTTCTCGATACGTTTCCACTGCGATAGCAACACGGATTTTTTTACACATGTTTCCTATTTTCTTTTGAAGTTTACCGCTCAAAATGGAAACTGGCAACAAGTAGGACCAGCCAATATTTGTTGCCGAAAAATAAATAAATTTCAATGAACATTTTGGAACATTTACGGAAACACGCAACAGCAACAAAAATGTTCCTCCGGTGGAATCGTAGCTTGAAGGATGACAAGTAGAAGCAGTCAACATTTTTTGCCGAAACATAAAGAAATTTCAAGGAACATTTTGAAACATTTACGGAAATACGCAACTGCAAACATAGTTGAGTGTAGGATGTTATTTGGAATGTTAGTATATAGAAGAAAAATGATTTCGGGTATGTTTAGATGTGTCTTTAGATGGTATGATTCCTTTATATAATACTCGTTTCTGTTATTGATCACTGATATTATCTATCTAAGGCGATTTGATCCTTAATGGTATATTATGGTAAATTTATAGTAGACACGCTAGGTCGAAGTAAAATGTTCGGTTTATGTATCTTTGGATGTCTATAGATATGAGGCGCAATGCCATCTATTTTGCTGAAGATGATTAGATATAACTAGTGAGAGGCTCCATCGCCTATTATATAGATCCGTGAAAAATATAGATCGATAAAAATATAGTTTCTCGATCGCCGAGGAGTGCTAAGCCCGTCCCTGCCTCGGTCGAACAGGCGCACCATCTTCTCGCTGTCAATCTCGAATTCGTGTGGAATCGGCTAGATACTACGACCTCGTTGGGCCTCGCCGTCTCGAAACTTCTCGATAGAATTCAACCCGACCAACTATCGGCTCCAAAGGCGGTCACGTGAATTCGAGTCCATGTGACGCGAAAATAGTTCTTAAGCGTCGGGAATGCAGCCATTTTCGCGAATTTCGGAGAAACTTCAAACTTTAAACGTTCGATATCGAAGATCGGCGTCGCGGTCGGGAACGGGACATAGCCGAAGCACTACAAAAAGGTCGGCGGCGATCGACGGGGCCCTTCGGGCCCCGCGATTCTGGGCCGATCTCCTTATCTCGGCTTTATAAGTTTGCCATAATGCGGCCTTCGACCGCCTGCATTTTAGGAAGTCCAAAATGGCAAACCAATTATTTATTTAGTATTATATATTATTATTTTTCCATCTTTGACAAATTAGTATAATTTATAGGTAATACAATATATTTTATTTACTGTGATAACTATCACTTTGAATGTCTGTAGATTTGAGGTGAAATCCCATTTTGAAAGTGGATCTATTTTGTTATAGATAAATCTTTGACGAATTAGTATAATTCATAATATAATATATTTTGTCTACGACTGTACTATAAAACATTAATTATACTCATGTGCTTCCTAAAGTGTAACACTACCTATTATTCACTAGTAAATAATGATTCATTATTCACTGCATCACGTCACACTTAGGACGTATATCTAAACTAGAAAACATCATTTACCTACATTGTTATATTATTATTGTTAGATTTTAAAACATTGATTTATCTATAAATTCAATGCGTTCGTTTATTTTCAATAATTGTTCTGTTAATATTAATAGTTATTTATTAAAATAGTTTATTAATGACAGCGATTAATGGTTGAGATATTTTAATTAATAGTTCAAGACCATTATTCGCTACATTAATAAACGAGTTTATTACAGGATTTTTCTGTCGACCTCATCATGAATTGACACAATATAAATTGACACAATATAAATTTCTATGTTCATTTCGATATATTTATATTTATGCTCCCGATGGAACCATTTATGAAATTCATAGATGGAATATTAGAAATGTGAAATTCTGAATAGTTCACATTACCTACAATATCCGATGAGGAATATGTGGAACTGGTGGAAGCTGAAGTGTTAATTACTTTCGAACGATTATTGCATAAAATTTTATCCGCAGTTTCTACTTTATTTTGTATTAGTTAAATTTTTCGATTTCAATTATGAATTCCTTTTCTCTGTGGAATAACAGTACAGACACAGAATAATTCAACTATTCCGTGCTGAATACTTCTGTGTTTGGTTGCCCATGACAATCATACATTAAAATAGGAGAAATTGTACATTAAAATGGGTCATTAATGATCAATTTCGTGTACGTTAAAGTAAGCTTTTATTCAGTTGTCGACGGAAAAATAAATAAATAAATGCAAAAATTCTCTATTTCATTTTTATCAGAGTGAAAGAAAGGAATGGAATCGATGTCTAGTGAAATAGTTGACGTTTACGTGAGTATGCAGTTTTCAGTGAATACAGAAAATGTTATGTCAACGCTTTTGATAACTATTTTTATTGTTGAAAATGCAGATTATTACTAATTTTTTCGAGGAAGTCGTGGACAAAGCATAGTATTCTACTCGCACAAAATTACAATTTTTCACTTGGGTGAATTGCGACACTCACCTGCGGCTCGTGTCGCAAACTTCACCCTCGTGAAAAATAGCAATCATTTTATGCTCGTTGAATAATATAGATACTATTACTTACTGTGATATCTATTTTTAGTTTCTTCATATAGCTTTCATCTGATTATTGAAGTAAATAGCTAAATTGAAATTGCTAACAACTGAGTATATCATTTCCTTCAGTGAATATCATTTCAGCATTCTTCATTGTTCATTCTGAGGTAGAAGGTAATTTCTACGTGTCTTCCCTCTCGAGTTCGTACATGTATTTTACAGCTCATCTGCTTTAATCATCTCTCGCACCTGTTTGGAGACAATAGAAGATGTGGAACACGTTTTACCCTTCCTCAAAGTGGCACATTTAGAGATCGCAGATGAGTACGAGTGGCTGCTTATCATTTTGAGTATGTAATCTGATTTAAAACGAAGCACGGCGAAGTGACGAACACGGAGGTGTGTTCTCACATTTTACTCGGATGAGCGTCATAGTCGGAATCCTGAATAATTTCTACGGCATATAATTCGTGCTAGCACTTTAATACAGTCTACCATGTACAATGGAAAATAAATGATAATGGAGCATGATGTTTGTCGATGCTGTTATGTCGGGTTAAGTGCACTCAAATGTTATTGTATTATACGCTCATTTACTCCATTGAATGAAAATAGGTGTAGAAGTTATGTTCGTGTTTGATAATCTCCTCCTGTTGGAAGATTATGGCATATCTATATTTTCGGAAGATAAGAATCAGTACTTATTTCTGCTTCCGCTTGTATAATACAGCTTCTTTGGAGTTAACGTGAATATTTTATGTGAAAGGATATGGTAATAGAGCTTTATGTTTGTCGAAGCTATAAGCTCAGGGGTTAAGTACACTCAAATGTTGTACGATAGGACTTTTTACTTTATTGAATGAAAAGATGTGTGGAAGTTATATTCGCGTTTAAACATCTCTGCTTTAGCATAATTTATTGTTTAGCTATAGGTATTTTTTCGAAAATAGGATTCATTTCTAGTCAAATATTTTATTTATTCTTTGCACACATTCACCGATGATTTCACGTGCGAATTACAGAGGTAATGTTCACCATAAATAATATCATATTATAAGGGTACACTGATGAATAATGTAATGTAGTTAATATATTCTTCATTATTTAATTTAAAGATTTGTCTATAAAAAGACATTACTAGAAATAACGCTCAATATTATACTTATTCCGGAAATTACTGTTGTGGAACTTATTAACTTTTGTTTTTATGGTCTGAAAATGAAAACTGCGTTGGATTATTATATGATAATCTTTGTGAATTTATTCTGCATTAACATTTTCTTTGTCTAATACTGAATTTTTCATTTCTTCAATAGACCAACTATAAATACAGATTGAAACATATAAAATATATAATAGATAATATTTTATTGAAGACAAAACGAAAAATTTAGTAATTATGAAAAAGACCAAACTTTGAGATATGAATGGACTGGCATTACTAATGATATATATATATATATATATATATATATATATATATATATATATATATATATATATATATATATATATATATGTGTGTGTGTGTGTGTGTTTGCGTGTGTTTATATGTGTGTGAATTATTTCGCAATAAATGTGTATTATTATACTAAATCCCTACAGCATACTACTGCTAGAAACTCCATTGAAAATATGAAAACATATTTAGCATAATAGATTTGTGGCAAAAATTTTGTAGTAAACGATATGTAACTGAAAATAGCAAAAGTATTGTGCCCTTCTAATTCTACGCACATGATGTTGATAAAATATGAGAGACTCATCTTCAGTCTATTACATCGATGGTATTTCGTGTAGCACATTATGGGATAGAATTCGTAATCTTGCGAAGATGAAAGTAGAGTCGTGACATTATGCAACATGTTTACCTCGCATTCATGAATTTTTATATTTTTACGTGGAACGATTCATTACGTGGAGGCTCTGTGGCGGAGAGGTATAGGTAACGCTATGCCGTCTTCGTTGACGGAGTTGGTGGGTTCGATTCCCACCGTATCCCTGGGTGTTTGTATGCGTCCGATTTAAGTGGTTCCCCTCATTTAGTAAATTGATGGCTAAATGTCCAAGTTGACGAAGCCAAATTGTACGGAGATCGGGCGCGTGTGAGAGGGCACACGTCCCACCTCTTTAAAAAAAAACGATTCATTATATCTTAATGAGTTATAAAGAGATAAAAATCTCGAACTTATGTATTTTTCACAACATTTCAAAAATATATTTTAAACTATAAAAATTCATTCGGAAGAAAAAGATATGGATATATATATATATATATATATATATATATATATATATATATATATATATATACATACATATATAGATATATATATATAATCTCTTGAAAATTATTAGCAATAACAGGCTTGTTGAATCTTAAAAAACTCGATTTTATTAAAAAGTTGACGTTTCGCCACGACATTCGTGGCTTTATCAAAACTTTTTAGAAAAAAAAAAGGTTTGATAAAGCCACGAATGTCGTGGCGAAACGTCAACTTTTTAATAAAATCGAGTTTTTTAAGATTCAACAAGCCTGTTATTGCTAATAATTTTCAAGAGATTAGAAATAGTTCACAGGCAACAACAATTCGAATAAATGATAAATATATATATATATATATATATATATATATATATATATATATATATATATATATATATATATGAAAACTAATATTCATAAGCATCCATCAAAAATGCGAAGCGTGTATGTTGGGAAATTCATTTGAAAATTTGATGATTAATCAAATCATCCTTCGGGGAAGAATGTTAGAAAATTCGACATCGATGCCACACACGATGAATTCGAGAAAAATTAAAACTTTCCTCATTCTTATCCTATACTTGTATAACTCAAAACGAATATAATCATGACATGAAAATTATTTCAACTGCAATATAAAACTACCATTGGGTTTTATTCTAAATATTAAGTACGAGGTTTGTCTAAAAGTTCACAAAAATTGATCCTTCCGTTTAGTGGATATAAAGTTAGCTAAGTTACAGAACTCCTTCCCAGAACTCTTCTGAACCTCAATAGGCACTTGATAGGACAATCAACCATTTCTGTAAATATGTTGCTCTTCATTCTAAATCGTTTCGCAGTATAATCAGATAACTGACGAAACTGACGGATTATTATCATAACTAAAATTGAATCTTGATTTCACAAATACGATTATCAATTCAAACCACAAAGCATAAAGTGGAAATAAATTGACGATCAAAGAAATCAACAAATCAAGATCCAACATCAAGACTTTGCTCAAGGCTTTTAAGCGGGAATTCTACCTCTAGGCCAATCAGTTAACGAACATTTCTCAGTTGATGCCCTGAGGCATTTGAAATGTCTTTTCCGTATAGGTACGCACAGATCTGGCACATAACCACTAGTGAATCTTGTGCATCATAACAATACGCCCGGCCATACATCACTTATTGAGCTCGAATTTTTGAACTCGAATTCAATAACGGTGATTGTCAATCTTTTCTAATCACTCAATTTGGCTCTTCGCGGCATTTTTTTTGTTGGGGGAAGAAAAATTAAGATAATTCCTTGAGAGGAAGAAATGTTGGAAGAGGTGTGTTTTAATATGGAGGGAATATTTTTAAGGGATATATGTTAATGAATTAAATTAATCGTAAAATTTTTCCAACTTATTCAGGAAGACTATAGATAAATCTAGTACACCAATCAATTGCTTTTTAATCGTATTTTCTTCACAAATAATAGACTATAACACTATAGCACTATAACTAGTAAACAATGGGGTGCGGGAGATAATTTTGAATGCATTTGAGACTATTTCTGAATGATATATATTGATATATATATATATATATATATATATTTATATATATATATATATATATATACATTCATATATATATATATATATATATATATATATATATATAAATATATATATATATATATATATATATATATATATATATATATATATATATATATATATATATATATATACTTATATATATAGATAGGTATATACTACCTTCCAGGGCTTTTTTGACCGTTGCATTTTTTGCGATGATTTCTTGTTTTTATTTGAAATTTTTGATCACACAGCTTCTCATATATTTGAAAAATTTGGAGAGCGAATTTAGTAGATGTTACGAAAGTGCCTATAGATTTTTATACCGCTTCAATTTTTATGTTTATAGTCGTAGCTTCTCAAAATTTAGCAAAAATATCAAAAATTTTTACTTAATTTCTAATGATATTAGGGAGGTGCTTTTTGAGGGGATGTTTTTATAGGTTTTCAAGATTTGTGCATTACTTCAGACCCTCTTAACTGACTTTGGATGATTTATATGTAAATAGAACACAAATGAAAGAAAAATTCGACCTTAGTTACGAAGATCTATTGCTCATGATTGAAATCAAATAGTAACAGGTTGAGCACATCTTTCCTTTGATCATAAATACATTCGCACAAGAAATTCTGCCGCCACCACTGCAGCCAATACATGTAAATGAGGTTTGTAGCGAAAGAATCCCTATTGACTTTAATGTAATCGTTATATAATCTTCTCTTTATTTTCACGTTCTCCCCAGAAGGCCATTATCGTCTTTTGATACTAAACAGCTGAAATTCAATTCGATCCTTCGCTAGTCAACAATGAATTTTGCTTTCACAATTCATATAACGTGCTTTATTGGTTTGACAATCTTTGTGAGTACCCTTTTTATTTATTCTTTCCTCATTTTATTGAACGATAAAAATGAATCTCATTGTGAAGATATGTCCCATGCCAAAATAAACTCCATATTCCTGCCTAGGACGGTGAAACATTTAATACTTTATTTCCTCGTTATTATTTTTTGATTGTAGAATAGGTATATTAAAAATTGAAACATCAGCACGAAGTTGATATCTTATGGCAGACACTTAAAAGATATTGTTTCTTTCAATTTTCTTATTTCTTTGCAAACTTATGAATTTTTCGAACAACACTGAAGTAGAAAAGACGTGGATGAGGTTTCAACAAGTTTGAACTTGAATGTCTCATTATTCGGAATATTAATTCATTTTAAAATTTAATAAATAAATTTTTTGTAACGGTAGTTATTTTCATGCTTTTAAAATATAAATCAGTGTAAAACTCTATTTTTTGTTGTTGTTATCCAGGAAGAAAGAAGCACTGTATGTATTAAGTATGATAAAATAAATTTAGTGTTTTTTATTAAATTTTTTGCATTATAAACTTGATTTCTTCTCTATTTGCCTGTTATATTTATTGTTATTGTCCAGATGATATTTTCATTCAATCTATTATAATTCATTGAGTTTGGGATATAATATACTTAGTAAAACTTGAATTTTCTGCTATTATTCATACTTCAAATGTAGTTTTTATTTACAATGATTTTTGCGTATATTCTCATTCTATTTATGAGAAAACATTCTCGTTATAGTAGAATGAATAAAACGGAAACTATTTCTAAAACTCTCTTAGGATATTAATAAGTTTTTACCCCGAGGCGAAGCTAAGGGGTCACACGACCAAAAATTAGTAGCTGGTCCGATTTTAAAAATTCCAACGGATATCGATAAAACACATATGATTTCATATGGAAAGTGTTTTCAAACATTTTTCCCCACGAAGAATAAAAAATTATAGCGTTGTTTGGATTTTTTGTCCATAAACATTTAATGTCTAGTTTTTTAATTTATGTAATACATTCAAAAAATATTGACGACATAGACATGCGCCGAGGGGTTTTTTCATTCCTAGTGCTACGCAGTAGGGTGTCCGGATTTTTTTGATCTTCTGTATGTACACCTAGTTTATCAATATCTCGAAATCATAGCATATGTACATCTTCCTAATGAGCACTATAGTCAAAAATAATGGTATATAATCTTGAATGTCCATTTTTATAATCATTTAAGTTTAATTTCAAAAAGTTTTGCCGACATTGAAAATATGAATTAATTTTGTTTTTTTGATTCACACTAATAATTTTAACAATTACCTCGCACTGGAATTTCATTAACTCTTTAATAAACATGAAAATATGGGCATGGATCATGTAAAAACTTTATTGTTTTTTGTCCTGTATGTGAAGAAGTGTATATAGGTCAGAATGGTCGATCGTTCAAGACAAGATTCAAAGAACACCAATAATGTTTTTTGAGAAATAAAACGGATTCAACGTTTTCAAATCATTGCCGTAAAAACCACCACCACAAATAGACAACTTTCAAATTATGCACAAATTACCAAAAGAACCAAACTTACTTACTAAGAATCATTTTTTTAAACTCAATCATAATGCAAAAGATATCTTGCTGAACGACCAGATTGACTTGATATATTCTCCTATATTTAGTGTATTCAAATATTAATGATTTTGCTAAGTAAGAACATTTTACTGTACCAATTTGAGAAATCCACTTCGATTAGCCCTTCTTGAAATGTGTTCCTCTTGTCTATGTAGGTACCTGCAATAATTCTTTCCCATCCATAAGCGCAAATGTATAATTATGTATTCAGTTCTTAACTCAATCTGCCCGACGATGTTTATTGACCGAAATTGCAATCGCAGTGTTATATTTTTTTTTTCATAGTATTTTTGTGATAATAAACGTAATAAATTCAAGTTTTGTTTATCATGTTAAATTATCACGTACTAACGACGGATTCCATCAACTATTCAAAAACTTTCTTCAAAGTAGGTGTGAAAACATTCATATGCGTATGTAGTTTTTGTTAAAGAATGTGAAAATGATGCCTATATTTCTGGTGGAAATATGCATTCCTCACTTATATATATTGAAGGTCATTATACTACCTGGAGTTAACCCTGTGCAATGATTCCATGGTATTGAAGACCCCGTCGTTAAAGCAGTGCAGTTGTCCATCGCCCTATAAATGTCTGTATATATATATATATATATATATATATATATATATATATATATATATATATATTTATATATATATATATTAATCTCTTTGATAATTATTAGCAATAACAGGCTGGTTGAATCTTAAAAAACTCGATTTAATTAAATAAAGTTGACGTTTCACTATGACATTCATAGTTATTCAAAACTTTTAACAAATTGAAATTCTTTGACATTTATTGACTTGAAAAATTGAATAGAAAAAATTGATCTGTCTTGTTAAAAATTCTTTCAGTCTAATATTAACATTCAAAATTGTTTCATTAGAAGGCAAGGGAAACAAAGAAACCTTTACCTATGTAATGTTCGAAAATAATAATAATAGGGTACTATTTATTTAACAAAAGAAATTAGTCACGGGAAAATATTAAAAAAGTAGGAGCAGAATTATCGGTATAGAACGTTTATATGGAAGCAGCCGTTGACACGTGTTTCGGACTCTTTGGTCCTCATCAGAACGGCGTAGCTAAGTATTGGATTGAAAATTTGGAGATGAAAATAGTAATAAATAAAATCCTCTGTTATCGGAAAGAAAATCACTTATTGTGGTTTATTGTTTGAACTCTCCGGTATGGGAGATTTGGTCAACTTTGCCACGGAGGCGATTAATCCATCCGAGAGATCTTAGAAAGAGTAAATTGAATATTAAAAAAGAAAAAATTAGTTTTGGGAAAATATTAAACAAGTAAAGCAAAATTATCGGTATAGTTCGTTTATATGGAAGTAGCCGTTTTTAATGAAATTTTTATAAATAAAATCCTCTGATATGGAAGAAATACACTTATTTGTGGTTTATTGTTTGAACTCTCCGGTATGGGAGATTTTGTCAAACTTTGCCACGGAGGCGATTAATTCCATCCGAGAGATCTCAGAAAGAGTAAATTAACGTTAAAAAAGAAAATTAGTTCTGGGAAATATTAAACAAGTAAAGCAAAAATTATCGGTATAGTTCGTTTATATGGAAGTAGCCGTTTTTTAATGAAAATTTCAATTTAGAATTTCAAATTTTTTAAATGAAAAAGGGTACTTACATATAAAACAATGTAGTTTGGATCATTGCCATATTTTCAGCTAGCAATATTTAATTATTTATTCGAATTGTTGTTGCCTGTGATTTATTTTTAATCTCTTGATAATTATTAGCAATAACAGGCTGGTTGAATCTTAAAAAACTCGATTTAATTAATAAATTGACGTTTCACTATGACATTCATAGTTATTCAAAACTTTTGAACAAAATTGAAAATTCTTTGACATTTATTGACTTGATAAAATTGAATAGAAAAAATTGATCTGTCTTGTTAAAAATTCTTTCAGTCTAATATTAACATTCAAAATTGTTTCATTAGAAGGCAAGGGAAACTACAGAAACCTTTACCTATGTAATGTTCGAAAATAATAATAATAGGGTACTATTTATTTAACAGAAAGAAATTAGTCACGGGAAAATATTAAAAAAGTAGAGCAGAATTATCGGTATAGAACGTTTATATGGAAGCAGCCGTTGACACGTGTTTCGGACTCTTTGGTCCTCATCAGAACGGCGTAGCTAAGTATTGGATTGAAAATTTGGAGATGAAAATAGTTTAATAAATATATATACAGGGTGTACCAATCTTACGACAAACTTCGGTATGTGGATTATTTTAAGAGATATTAAAAAATGATATCAACAAAAATGGTAGATGTCTTTAAGGTCCATATTTTGAAATTATCTCGAACTATACAGAGTGTTGCATAACTCCATTACAAACTAAACATATGGTTTTTCAAATGAGTACCCCTGTATATTATACGGAATTCGGATTACTCACATTTTTTTGAAGCTTTTGATTGAAGGTTTTGCTATGTTATACAGAGTACTTCAGAAGATATGGACACGTTTATATCAAAATCGTAGGTAAATCAACGCTCTGTAGCTTATTGTGCGTTGGAGAAAAGCATTTTATTTTGCCTAACAGAGTTTCGTAATATGATGCAATATCTCCGTATTATATTAAATTTGAATTATTTTTCATTTTGTATACAGGGTGGACGGAAACTCGAACCTTTCATTTTCTCTCTTATTTCAAATGGAACACCCTGTATTTTATAGCACAAATAGAATCTTCTATTATGTAACTTCAATTTTTGTGAAGCATTCCCTATACCCAAAAGTAATAAAAACAGAGTTATTTTGTAATATTTTTTGTGAACCATAATTATAAACCTTAAATGTGAAAGCAAAACACGTTGAATGTAACAAAAAATCCTAAATAATAATAAATCTTAATAAATAATTTATTCTTAACAAAACAAGTCACCAAAAGTATAATTCGAACCGTAAGATTAAACTAAATGTTCAAAGTGTTCATCGTTAGCATCAATTTCAACGCTAACTGAGAAAATGTAATGGTTTCCAGCATTGCATTGATGTTAACGGGAACACTTTGAACATTTAGTTTAATATTACGGTTAGAATTATACTTTTGGTGACTTGTTTTGTTAAGAATAAATTGTTTATTAAAATTTATTATTATATAGGATTTTTTGTTACATTCAACGTTTATTGCTTTCACATATAAGGTTAATAATTATAGTTCACAATAAATATGACAAAATAACTCTGTTTTTATTAACTTTGGGTATAGGGAATGCTTGACAAAAAATTCGGTTATATAATAGAAGATTCTATTTGTGCTATAAAATACAGGGTGTTCCATTTGAAATAAGAGATAAAATGAAAGGTTCGAGTTTCCGTCCACCCTGTATACAAAATGAGAAATAATTCAAATTTAATATAATACGGAGATATTGCATCATATTACGAAACACTGTTGGGCAAAATAAAATTTTTTTCTTCAACGCGCAATAAGCTACAGAGCGTTGATTTACCTACGATTTTCATATAAACGTGTCCATATCTTTTGAAGTACTCTGTATAACATAGCAAAATCTTATATCAAAAGCTTCTAAAAAATGTGAGTAATCCGAATTCGGTATAATATATAGGGGTTCTCATTTAAAAAACCATATGTTTAGTTTGTAACGGAGTTATGCAACACTCTGTATAGTTCGAAATAATTTCAAAATATGGACCTTAAAGACATATACCATTTTTGTTGAAAACATTTTTTGATATCTCTTAAAATATCCCAAATACCGAAGTTTGTCGTAAGATTGGTACACCCTGTATATGTATATATATATATATATATATATATATATATATATAGAATTTTACTATAATCTAGTCAACAAGTGCTTTTTTGTTCAACTTTTTTCTACAATCACGGCAAAATATGAGCAAGAAGTCATTCGATTCGGAATAGAATGCATATATTTTTTGAAAAAAATACAGTTCCGCTCGCGAAAATTGTAAAAGTTATAAACAATTCACTGAACGATAAAAAGAGGGGTTTGATTTTCTGCGAATAACTCAAATCTATTTTTGATATTTAAAAAAAGATTTGAAAAGCGAAGAAAATGACACAATGAAGTCTCAACTCCCGAAACTGTAGGATCTATATTTATAATTTTCTCAGAGGGGTAAGAATATGGCCGAAAACTGGTAACGCCCATTTTGGACACTAACAAAAATACATTATTTAACCATATTAAATAGAAAAATAAGTGAATGAGAAAATTCAGGCACGTACTGAATAGTTGTGTGAACACTTATCCGGTGGCATCAAATTTTTATCACGATGTTTCAATTAGTTATGCTATAGTGGATTATAATTTTTTTTTGGGCTTAAACATGAAAATTGTAAGTCTTATAACTGTTCAACTATAGATCTGAGATTATTTCAATAAATCCGTTGCTTATCATCGGAAGCTGCTTGAAAATAGTTTTTTTTTATTTTCATCTCTTATTTTATGAAAAATTATTATAAACAAATGCGATGTTTATAAGAGAATTGAAAAAAAATTTATGATTATTCAATTTTTTTATTTTGCAACTACGTAAATTATTAATAAAACACTGAAAAATAAAATTTTTCAAATTTTTTCATCTATTCAGAAGCCTTTCGAAATTAGCTCCAAGAAAGAAAAAAAATCTCAGATCGGTAGATTCACAGTTCAATAGTTATCCCACTGGCAGTGTTCTTATTCAAGCAGCAAAAAATTATCAATTAACTATTGTATAACTAACTGAAAAATCGCGATAAAATTTTTTCGCCACCAAATTATTTTTCATTCAACTATCCAGTTAGTGCCTGAATTGTTTTATTTCTTAATTTTCGTATTTTATATGGTTAAATAATGTTTATTGTTGAAGTGTCCTAAATGGGCGTGTTTTGCGCAAGCCAGATTAGCCGTTTTCGCCGTAATTTTACCCCTCTGAGAAAATAATAATTATTGATCCTACAGTTTCAGTAGTTCGAACTTTTTTTTTAGGAAAATACCTCCTCTTTCCGAATTTTTTTTAGATATCAAAAATCTCAATTGGTTATTGAGATATTTGCAAGAAACCAAACCCATCTTTTTTTCTTTCAGTCAATTGTTCATAACTCTTACAATTTTCGCGAGCGGAACTTAATTTTTTTCGAAGAATATCTACATTCTATTCAGAATCGAATGACACCTTACGCATATTTTTCCGAGACTGCTGAAAAAAGTTGAACAAAAAAGGACTTGAACATGTTGTTCATCATGTTAAAGTTTCACGTAGTAACGACGGATTACATCAACTATTTAAAAAAGGACTTGTTAATCCTACAGTTCCAGTAGTTTAAACTTTCTTCTAGGAAATTACCTCCTCTTTTCGAATCTTTTCTTAGATATCAAAAATCTCTATTGGTTTTTGAGATATTTGCAAAAAACCAAACCCATCTATTTTTCTTTTAGTCAATTGTTTATAACTTTCACAATTTTCGCGAGCGGAACTTAATTTTTTTCAAAGAATATCTACATTCTATTCCGAATCGAATGACACCTTACTCATATTTTTCCGAGACTGCTGAAAAAAGTTGAACAAAAAAGGACTTGAACATTTTGTTCATCATGTTAAATTTTCACGTAGTAACGACGGATTCCATCAACTATTTAAAAAAGGACTTGTTAATCCTACAGTTCCAGTAGTTTCAACTTTCTTTTAGGAAATTACCTCCTCTTTTCGAATCTTTTTTTAGATATCAAAAATCTCAATTGGTTTTTGAGATACTTGCAAAAAACCAAACCCATCTTTTTTTTTTTAGTCAATTGTTCATAACTCTTACAATTTTCTCGAGCGGAACTTAATTTTTTCCGAAAAATGTCTACATTCTATTCCGAATCGAATGACATCTTACTCATATTTTTCCGAGACTGCTGAAAAAAGTTGAACAAAAAACGACTTGAACATGTTGATCATCATGTTAAATTTTCACGTAGTAACGACGGATTACATCAACTATTTAAAAAAGGACTTGTTAATCCTACAGTTCCAGTAGTTTCAACTTTCTTTTAGGAAATTACCTCCTCTTTTCGAATCTTTTTTCAGATATCAAAAATCTCAATTGGTTATTGAGATATTTGCAAGAAACCAAAGCCATCTTTTTTTCTTTTAGTCAATTGTTCATAACTCTTACAATTTTCGCGAGCGGAACTTAATTTTTTTCGAAGAATATCTACATTCTATTCCGAATCGAATGACACCTTGCTCATATTTTTCCGAGACTGCTGAAAAAAGTTGAACAAAAAAGGACTTGAATATGTTGTTTATCATGTTAAATTCTCACGTAGTAACGACGGATTACATCAACTATTTAAAAAAGGACTTGTTAATCCTACAGTTCCAGTAGTTTGAACTTTCTTTTAGGAAATTACCTCCTCTTTTCGAATCTTTTTTTAGATATCAAAAATCTCAATTGGTTTTTGAGATATTTGCAAAAAACCAAACCCATCTTTTTTTCTTTTAGTCAATTGTTCATAACTCTTACAATTTTCTCGAGCGGAACTTAATTTTTTCCGAAAAATGTCTACATTCTATTCCGAATCAGATGACACCTTGCTCATATTTTTCGGAGACTGCTGAAAAAAGTTGAACAAAAAAGGACTTGAATATGTTGTTTATCATGTTAAATTTTCACGTAGTAACGACGGATTCCATCAACTATTTAAAAAAGGACTTGTTGGTTAGACTAACCAGTAGTATTATTTTTTATTTAGAGCATTAACTTTGAAATATTGTTTTTATTTAATGAACCCTGAGACTTGTTCAAAGTATGCTTAAATTAGCTATTTCACTTATTAATCAAAGTGCTACCACTGTGCGACAGCAATATTTACTGTTTTATTATTTTAATGATGTCGAGTTATCAAAAGTCGAGTTTTCGGGCTTTTAATGTTGATCATATGACTCTAAAATGCTTAAAAAAACTCTGAAACTGGAAAGAGTCCATTTTTCTTCAATTATATCTTCAATAGCGAGACTGCTGAAAAAAGTTGAACAAAAAAGGACTTGAACATGATGTTCATCATGTTAAATTTTCACGTAGTAACTTCGGATTCCATCAACTATTTAAAAAAGGACTTGTTGGTTAGAATAACTTGTAGTATTATTTAATCAGCATCTGACGTAAAAGTATTAGTTCAAAACGTGCGCCTTGCATGATTATTCAAATATTTGTTATCGTTATCAATAGCGTTTCATCATCAATATTAGTTTCCACTATGTATCAACCTCCTTAATTAGAAATTTAATTAAGTTCGTTCTAATGTGTTCATTGGTATATTCCAATCCGTAGGCAAACGTAGATTCTAAGAAATCTGTAAACAATGCAGAGCGGAACCCCTCGAAAACTGCCTCCAAGGATTTGAAACAAAACTCAACTGAAGAAGATAGCGATTTGACGCAAGAGGAGCAGAACTACTCTAATCACTTCAGGGATAATCTCGCAGAACTCGACGAGTATGATTACCCGATTTTCACGTCCATTCCTAGAACTGGATTTTCCTGTGCGGGAAAAGTAAATTCCCAATATTATGCGGACATCGAGACTGATTGCCAGGTAAACTGATGAGCCATTAATTTCATTGCAATTCTGTGTTACCAGGGGAGATATTCAATTATCCAGTAATCGGTTGTGCTCAGGATTATTACCTTGACAGGTATCGTATTTTCTCTTCGACAGAAATTCATCTGATACACTGAAACCAATTTCCAACAGAGAGGTGATGAAACAATTTCCTCTCAAAGCCTTATGTGATAATATACAATTGAAACTTCATTAAAATCATGAGAAATTGGTATCGATATCAACAAAGAGTAAAATTATTCAAAAGTTATCGAAATAGTCGCCAGATATTTGTGAAATCCACCGCTTTATCGAGCAAGATTTTCGTGAAAATATTAAAATCAATCGAAATTTTACTAAATTTCTAAATCCAATAGATACCGTGAATTTTGCATAACTACTGCATATTGATAAGTGAATATACCCTTGACGACGTGATATAATCGTTTTGGTGTTTCGCCCCCTGTCAAAATGTGAATGTTTTCAAATTGACGATGTTTTGACGTTTGTCAAAAAAAATTAATTTTTTTAATTCGTTATAAAATCGTAACGAATAACAACTCGAGCAAACGAAAATAATCATTATACTGATCCCGTCACTCGACGTATTTTCTTCAAACATCACTCGAGCTGCTCCCTCGTGATGTTTTGCAAAATACTTCTCGTGACTCGTGAAGTCTAATAGATTATTTTCGATGCTCTTGTGATATTATAGCTGATAATTATTTCCCATTATATTTAGCAAAGCTACATGGCAATGTTCAACACTAAAGTTATCAGATTGAACGGTATAGCTGTGTCTTCTATCCATTTATCCATTTTTTTTCTATATTTTTTAAAATATTACTAATATTTTAAAATGTGTTCGTTGACATACCGCAACAAAGTGAAAACTGCGAATCGAAGAATAATTTTTCGATAAATTGAATGGGGCACACTTTTACCTAATTTCTGTTACAAATTTCTATAGCATTAACGAATTAAGCCTCACTACTTAGTCTAATATCAAAAAGAGTCATCAAAATTATTATCCTTATTCACTAACATATACGTTTATATGAAAAAAACACGTGACAGCAGAACTATGTCGCTAAGGTCAAATTTTCTGTTCATTTTTGGTATTTTTCACATACAAATACCCGAGAACGGTCCTGATTGTCATGAATCCATGAAAATGTTACATCAAGACTTAAATGAAAATAAAAAATAAAGGAACAAAACAGAATCTCCTTGAATCGCTATAAGTTAATAAATAGAAACCTTCGAGCCTTCTATTGAATTACCAGGTTGACCATACTACAAGCCCCCTTCTTAATATTTTCAAAATTACGAAACTAGCTGGCTAGCAGTTGAGTATAGAATTTCCTCCGTAACTATTTATTTGTGTCACTGTATTCACCTTTTCTGCCTAATTCATATACATATATATATATATATATATATATATATATATATATATATATATATATATATATATATATATATATATATATATATATATATATATATATATATATATATATATATATATATATATATATATATATATATATATATATATATATATATATATATATATATATATATATATATATATATATATATATATATATATATATATATATATATGTCAATAGTTTCAATGATTTTAGTTACTATAGTCATCGTTTTTTCAGGTGTTTCATGTCTGTGAAAATCAATACTCGAAGATATCCTTTTTATGCCCAGAAGGAACTGTTTTCAATCAAAGGCATTTGGTCTGCGACTGGTGGTATAATGTAGATTGCACAGATGCTGAGGATTTATACATATCACATAATGACATTGATATGCGGGACTTTTCAGACACACAGGACTTTGAGGATCGAGGTGGATTGGATCTAAATCCGGCCGCTACTGGAGGAAATAGAAAATCAGATTCATACAAAGTAGACGGAAGCAAATCTGCTAAAGTCGCCCGCCGCGAAACGAAATTGGAGAAAATACAACAGCAATATTCGAATTAGTCCTATTTTGAATGATTCTTCGATGTTAATTCTTTTATATTTCCCTAGTCTGAATTCATGTCAATTTCACAAAGTTGGTTGAATTATAACTTGTAATGTAGGAGAAAATCAAAGTTGCGATTTATCAGATAAACCTACTGAAGTTTTCATTAGAATGAAGTCGATGTCGATATTTTGATTCAGAATAAACATGAGAAATTGCTAACACTGAACCAGATCTATCTCAAGAAAATTGAAGATATCGAAATTTCCATTCAAAATTAATTATTTTTATTAATTATACTAATTATTATTCTATATTGTAAATGCGAAAATAGTTTTGTGTCGTAAGAATTGAAGAAACTTGATTAAATATAATGTTTTCTTTGAGTTTTTTTTCATATTATTATGTATTTATATATATATATATATATATATATATATATATATATATATATATATATATATATATATATATATATATATTATATATATAGATATATATATTATATATATATATTTTTATATATATATATTATATATATATTATATATATATATATATATATTATATATATATATTTTATATATATATATATATATATATATATATATATATATATATATACCTACTTGTCTTTTTAGCAATAACAGGCTATTTGATTTAGAAAGCCGACTTTATTGAATAGTTTACGTTTCATCATTTTCACATTATACTATTATAAATATATCTAAAGTTTGGAGAAAAACATGAATTTCATGACGAAACGTTAACTATTCAGTAGAGGAATTTTTCAAATTCTAATGGCCTGTTATAGCTCAAGAGGGCAAGTAAATAAAAATACATCACAAGCAAAAATGATTAAAATATACATATATATATATATATATATATATATATATATATATATATATATATATATATATATATATATATATATATACAGGCCGTTTCTTTTATCATGTGGTAACATTGCTATATTCTAAACCGTAACAGACATGGAAACCATTAAATGGGAAAAAAGGTAACTATTATGGTGAGCAGCAAATTGCTCAGAAAAAATCTAGGGAGACTTTCGCCGTTTCCGAGTTATACAGGGGAAACTGAAAATGGCGTTTTTGGTTTTTTACGAATAGAATTGTCATTTTAGAAAATATGAAAAAATGGAAGAGGAAATTTTTATTGTATTCAAAATGTACTATAACTATGTAAGAATAAATTTTAGATTGAACGTTTCGTCTCAACACGGCCACCATCAACTTTTTTTTTTCGAATACGGACCTGTCTTTTTTATTGCAAATATTTGATAAAGCGATAAAATCACACTTCGGTGGTGTATCACACTTGATATTTTTATAGCGTTTCATTCAAAATAACTAGCATCATCAGAGAAAACAATTTTTTAATTACGGTCCTGTCCTTAGTTTTTTTGTAAATTGTTTTGATTTCTTCAAAACTAATTCAACTATTGGCATACTTCTGACAATAGGCAATAATTTTTATGAGAAGGAACCCAAACATAACGAAAATTCGTATTTTTCATGTCTGGAAATTTTTGTATTATACACAGTAATCCTTGTTTCGAGGCTGATTTTTCCTGAATCAATTTTTATAGGGAATATTTTTATAATTCTCAATCGTGGAAATAGGTAACGAAAATATTCGTTTTTTGCGTCAAAATACGATTGTTGTGTAATTCAGTACAATAAGAAGTAGCATCTTACTTACTTCATTCGTCATTTTAAACACGTAGGCTTTGCTTGTTTTCTATGGCAGGAAAAATAAATGAGTTGTTGATATCTGTTAAGAACTGTCAGACGTTTATGCACTGGGTTACATAATATTGAAGATGTATTCAAATGATAAGGACTGATCACTGATATGCTATTTACTTATGCAAAATCAAATAGAAATCCTCTTTTGGCAAGAAATATGTATGGTGAGCTATACCCGAATCGTCGTATTCCAAACATTCTAACATTTAAATGTTTAGACGATTAGAAAGAAATTTGATAGACTGTGGTGCATTTGACAGAAATAAAACTAGAAAATTTATTGTATCTGGAAGTATGACGAACCGAATAAATGTTTTATGTAAGCAAATATTTCCTCATAAACAATAACAAAAAGAAAAAAATTTTTTTCAATTTAGGATTGGTCAATTATAAAAATATTTCTAATCAAGATTGTTCTTTACGAGAAATTGCCCACGAACCAGGGATTTCTGTGAAATCTACCAGAAATATTTTAAAACAGAACAAATACAAATGTACGCAATGTTCATCACCCCAATTAAAGGGATTACGGAAGCGAGAGTACGATTTGCGAAGTGATTAAGACGTAGAAATAGGGAAGTAGGAAATATTTGTAGAAAAATAATATGGACGGACGAATCAAAAATTCACCAATAATGGCAGGTTTAATAGAAACATCCATAATAGGTGGAATAATTCAAATGAACATTTTACATAGAGAAACCAACTTCCAGGAAAGATTCGGAATAAATTTTGTTTGGGAATTTTGGGAACAAAGGTACTAGGTCCTTTTTCTTTCACAATGATAATTTGAATAGTGAAATGTATTTAAATTTTTTATCTAATGAGTTTGATGAATACTTAGATGAATTGCCACTGAATATTCGCCGTGAAATACATTTTCACAACACGGTGCCCTCCCCATAATGCAGCAATAGTAAGGGATCATTTAGATGCAATATTCCCAACAAAATGGATTGGAAACAATGGACCAATTGCTTGGCCAGCTCGACCTC
>JARQZK010000272.1:30000-37500 GCA_030704885.1 Cynegetis impunctata | reverse complement strand
GTCCTTGGACCACTTTTTTTATATCCTGTACGTTGTTATTATAAAACTAGTAAATTTGAAGGGTCGATACTATGCGTTTGCAGATGACACTGTAATTGTTTATGAGGAGGAAGATGGAATAGATCTAGAAACTTTAATGAATAATGATCTCAACAAATACTTCGAATGGCTTCTGTTTAATAAATTGAAAATAAATACAGATAAAACGAAATTCATTGTTTTCAAGCACAAAAATAGGCATTTTCCAAATCAAGATATTAAAATTGATAATATAAGTATAGAAAGAGTGAATTCAGTTAAATATTTAGGATAAATAATAGATAGATAATCTTGAACACATAACGTATAAAATAACACCAATGATAGGTGCTCTCTATCGCTGCAAAAATTATATTACACATCAGAGTAAAATGAATGTATACAATGCATTCTTTCTTCCTCATTTTCGATACATGATCCTAATATGGGGTACATGTGGGGTTGTTTTGTTTAAATCAATGCAAACTTTACAGAATAAAGTATTAAAGATTCTTTTCTCATATGATTGGCTTGTGCCTACAGATCAGCTATACAGGGAGTTGGTTGTATGTCGTTTGGGTGAGTTACTGGAGTTGGAACAGTGTAAGCATATTCATAAAATAAAAACCAGAACAATGAAATGTAATACAGCTTTAACGTTCAATAGGGATCTCCATCTATATGATACAAGAGATAGTAATAATATATATCTTGAAATTGTGAGAAGTAATACTGGACTCAGTAATCCATTAAGTAGGGCTGTATGTCGGCACAATCAATCACCAATAAGTGTTAAAAACATCATAAATTATGCTGCATTTTTGAATAGGCTCAAACAACACTTGATGCTATAAATAGTTAAAGTTGAAAAGTGTATATGTATAACAATATTCATAGTTTAATGTTGATTTAGAAAAATTTAATATTAGTAATAAGGTTTAGAATTTTCATTTTAGTTATCATAGTTTAATATTAATTTAAAATTAGTAATTAGGCTTAAAATTGGGGACTGTTGCGCACACCATTGTTAGGTGGGGAAGTTATATTTGTTGATTCCGATACCAGTGTTTGATACACTTTTTAGGAAGTTTTTGATGATATTGTATCTGTATATATTTTCTGAAATAAACGTTTTCAAAATATATATATATATATATATATATATATATATATATATATATATATATATATATATATATATATATATATATATATATATATATATATATATATATATAATATATGAGACATCATTATTTATAACCTCTTCACGTGAAACATCCGAAAATTTCCAATGATATTCCGAACTTCTTATAATTTTCAGAGCAATGTTTCATACAAATTTTCTCATTTTCGTCGGCTCACGCTGAAAGTCGCAAACCGTACCACAAAATGTGTAATATCTCCACTGATAATAATGAACTGCTCATCCAAAGTAGCTAACAATGCCAAGATGCTAAGATATATGTGAAAGCAGTCATAATGCTGTAATTGCGCCACTACAATTCGAATAATTTGAAATTACAGCTTATTTGATGGAATCTCATATACGCGGACCACACAAAAAAACGCTTTGATCTCGTCGGTATCGTCATGGCCGCCTAATAAAGAATCTCTGCTCTCTGGTTCTTCTCGCAAATCATAACGAAACAAGATCAATCATCTCCGAGATCCGAACGATGATGAAACACCTCCCAAAATCAAATACAAAACCGGACACCGGAGATCTCTTTAATCGCGCTTTGGATTCCTCTCCAGGAGCTTCCGTGTGCAGTTGCCTATTTGCGCGCGCAAATCGTTGTTCTTCTGTTTTTGCCCACGCCAACGCTTCAAGCCGGGCCCGACGTTCGGCAACAGTTCTCGCCGGACTATCTGGAAGTTGGCTGGTTTTGTACCATAGTACGGTCGGTATCCGGAAAAGGAGCGCGAAGCAGGCTCTTCTTGTTCTTGTGCTTTTTCGATAGCGATCGCGATATTTTGTGAATGTGACATTGTGTTTAGATGTTTTGGTGAAATTATTCTGGAAAATATTTTAAAAATTAAACAGCGTTGAATTAGTATCACCTGTTAACTGTAAGTTTTTACTCTTCATGATTTTTTCTGGGAAATCTATATAATATATCAAGTATCTATTTTTTTCCTTTCGCAGAATGCGTGACATAAGTTTATTCAAGCAAGCACCGATAATATAATTTCATATACATATATATATATATATATATATATATATATATATATATATATATATATATATATATATATATGAATATACATATATATATATATATATATATATATATATATATATATATATATATTACTATATATATATATATATATATATATATATATATCAGGGGCGGCTAGTCAAAGGAGGCTATGGAGGCTAAGCCTCCTCAATAATATTCCGTGTATCACTAATATATTATATATTGAATAGTCAGCATTATTCAGCATATTCATATTAATCAAAATCATATTATTTTATGCACCTACCTTCCTTTCAACCTACATTATATAATATAATTTATTAATTAAGACAGAAGGTATTTACATTTACTGCATTTCATTCATTTCAAGATTTGTGGCAACGCTGCGGAGGCATGGAAAGGTATATTCTCAACGTTCATTATGCCTGCCACAGAAAAGCAAACAACGGTGCAAATACTCCGAATGAATACTTCATTGCAATAGAAAAGCAAAACACATGTAAATGGCAACACGGATAGGAACCCAGTCTCATACAATGTCGACCAATCACAACTATAGAATTTCGCGTGACATCGAGTGAATTCGTTGGAAAGCATTAGTTGAATCGTAGTGTGATCGTAGTTACTAATGGCCGTAAACAGCAGCGTGTTCACTTATATTGCTCGCGTATTGTTTTAAAATGAGTTTGATTACTGAAGTTAATGAGGAATTTTTCACCGATAAAGTAACTTTAAATACAGCACGCGGATTAATATCTTACTTACAAGATAAGGAATTTATATATTTTTTAAACATCTTGAAATTAATTTTCGAACAAACAGAAATAGTTTTTTAAATCTTACAGCACAAGTTTTCAGATGTAATTTACTCATGAAATCGGCTCAAGTTTCTTTTGGAAAAAATTTCAGAATTTCGTGCAGAAGTTTATTTTAAAAAACTATTTTCTGTATTTCAAACTACTGATGATACGACCCAATTTAGCCCAAAAGGAAAGAAATTCAGTTACGCAGATATGGAGCTTCACTATAAGCAAATATTTCATGAAATTTTGGATACTATTAGAAATTACAAATAGAAATAAGGTTCTCTGATTTGAAAGAACTGCATTTCTTCGACTTACTCAATAAAAATTTGTTAACCGGATTTTCGGCTAATTTTCCAGATAACCTTTTGGAAAATTTATGTCAAAAATACACTTTTTCTGATAAGGTGGCCATAAAAAGGGAACTGTGTGTTGTTTATAATGACAATGAAATTTTGGGGCAAAATGAAAATCATGTGAGGACTATTAAATACCTTTTTGATAATGATTTGAATCAAGATTTACCCCAAGTTTATAAACTCTTATGTCTAATTGTTTCTATCCTGGTGACATCGGCTTCCGTAGAGCGCTCGTTTTCCACTCTTAAGAGAATTAAAACTTATTTACGAAATTCAATGAGCCAGGATCGTTTGAAAAATATTAGTTTGTTGTCTATTGAAAAGGAATTGGTAAAACTTTTGGCGAAAGACAAAAAATGTTATGAGGATATTATAGATCATTTTGCTAACGTTAAAGATCGCAGAATCCCGCTAATCTTCAAAAATATATAATAACTTTTCATTTGCTCTCACCAGCTGTTAACAAATTCGTTAAGTAGGTAGGTAGGTACCTATTTTGTGAAAGAAAAAAAAAATTGATGAATAGATGAATTGATTAATTGGCTGAGAAGAGTTTTTGTGAATATTGTAAATAGGAGTTGTAGGTCTCAAAGTAGACACTCGAAAGTGAAAACAAATTAATAGCTTAGGGTGCTTGTTTTACTTTGATTTTCTTTAAATTATAATAAAATTTTCGCCTATGGTGTATTTTTTAACACCTCTTGTAGCCTCCTGAAACCAAAACCTCACGAGCCGCCACTGATATATATATATATATATATATATATATATATATATATATATATATATATATATATATATATATATATATAAATATATATGTATATATGTATATACATAAAATATCTATTGTATCCCTTCTCTGTTTTAGGAATAAACTCTGAAATTTTAAATGCCACATTTCATGGACGCTTCTGGGCACTTTCTGAATTCGAAAAAAATATTAAATTCCTAAAAAAAATAATAATTAATACAATGTATTCTGGAAGAATGTCTCAAGTGAATGAACCCCAGTGGTTTTTGTCAATGGGAGGAGATGTAGACAGCCTCTACAATTGCAAGGATCAAATAGATGACAGTTACAGCATTTATTAAGATTAATATCTGAATTTCTAATTGAAAAAAGTTCGTGTTTTTTTCTTAAACACGAATCGCAAGAATTCAGATTCGGAGACCAAAGAGCTTTCATGATGTAACATGTCGTACAGTATATATATATATATATATATATATATATATATATATATATATATATATATATATATATATATATATATATATATATATATATATATATATATATATATATATATATATATATATACCAAAACAATAATGATAAGAGGATTCAACGGGTTGAAACAACGGGCCAGTTCAAATGTACTTCATTTATTCATAGTCAACGTTCCGGCTTTACATTCGAGCCTTCATCAGGACACTAAAAGGATTTGTTTAACATATTATCTAATAGATTTCTTCTTCCATATTAAACAACTTACCGGATAACGAGATTGAGAACGAAAATTAACATCTCAGAAAAACAGAAAATCATCTACCATATCGCATTATCTAGTCTAACATAACACACTAAACATATTTAAACTCACATTTAACAATAAGATGAGAGGCATTTCAAAGGCCGAAAATTAGAAAACAAAATCATTTTCGGCCTTTGAAATGCCTATCATCTTATTGTTAAATGTGAGTTTAAATATGTTTAGTGTGAATGTTAGACTAGATAATGCGATATGGTAGATGTTTTTCTGTTTTTCTGAGATGTTAATTTTCGTTCTCAATCTTGTTATCCGGTAAGTCTTAGTTGTTTAATATGGAAGAAGAAATCTATTAGATAATATGTTAAACAAATCCTTTTAGTGTCCTGATGAAGGCTCGAATGTAAAGCCGAAACGTTGACTATGAATAAATGAAGTACATTTGAACTGGCCCGTTGTTTCTCCTCTTATCATTATTGTTTTGGTTTATCACGTACGGTTACTTTTTCCGCATATATATATATATATATATATATATAATTTATATATATATATATATTATATATATATATATATATATATATATATATATATATAATATGAGAGCCAAATTTTTTTTTACGTATTTTTCGAAAGATCAATTTTTGATATAATTGAACATATATCACAAATAACCGATCCCATATAAGTAGAAAAACTATATAATTCATAGTCTGTCAACAGATTTATTGATTACCCAAAATCATTACAAATTTGATACAAAAATGAATGAATAATCATTTATAATTTTTTGTCCATTCCAAAAACAATCGATTGTTCTCTGTCAATAGGTCCTTTGTTTTCAAAAATTATTCTGTATATTCTTCCATCTGTTTACAGAAGAAAAGTTCTGCCTCAACTATAATTTCATTCAAGGATATCTCGACGACTTGTACTTAATTCGGTAATTAAAATTTAGAGCTTACTTCCGTAAAATTTGATATGGGAATATAAGCAGGATGAGTAACAATTCTCTGAATTGTATAGAGATACTGTCAATGTCACTCATAATTTGAGCTTACCGTTTTTGGTTTTAAATCTCTATCCATTAATGAATAAGGTCGTGCAACTGTTGTGTCTCAGCATGAAATAATCATACTATAATTTCTGCTTTTTTCTAAAAAGAAGGTAACTGCATGGAGTTTTTTATCGGTTACACTATACGGTGAATTATTGTTACCTTCGATGTCTCGCTGGTGGTTTTTGCGTTGGGCAAACCACGGATCATAATTTTGTATGCCAATTATCTAAGTTTACGAAGTTCCCGCTTTTTTTGGCCATTGCTTCCACCTTTTTTTAAGAGTTCCATGCACTTTCTTGTTTTTTCTTGTTCTTTTTATTATCTTGTTTTGCCTTGCACTTCCCTTGCACTTTTCTGTACTTTCTTCAGCTTGTACACCAAAGTTTCTTTGTGGTTTACCCTTACTGTAGGGTTTAGTAAGAAATCATAGAGCTTTGCTAACACTGAAGGGATATTAGTCAATCAACAAGATTTTCTTAACTATTATTCGATAATCTTCAATCATTAGATTATTTTTCTTGTTCAGCAAAAGTTTTTCACATTATTTCAAATACAGTAAAATGCCCAATCTTGAGACATTTTGTTAGCTACTTTTTATTTTGACTGTTGCCACACTTGTATGTGACATTCTAACCAGCTGTAGATTGGAAATAAACATAGTTTATTTATTGCTTTACAGTATAGAGCTTTTTTTTATGAATTCACCCAAATTTTGTCACTTTCGCTCTGCAACGAAAAGAGTCCCAGGCAAATTTCACCTCATTTGACTCGATGTGAGCCTCTGGAGATGCCAATGTACCGGAATAATATATATATATTATATATATATATATATAATTATATAAATAAATAAATATATATATATATATATATATATATATATATATATAATATTTATTGGAAATAGACTTTTGGATGTGGTGAATACTTCTCTCACATATGGTGAGTTCCCGCAGGTATGGAAAACAGCGATGGTCATCCCAATACAGAAGGTTACTGATACTCTGCTGTGTCAGGAGTTCCGGGGAATAAACACGGTTTCGGTATTTGAGAAAGTACTTGAGCTTGTGGTGAGACAACAGTTAATGAAGTTTTGTGATATGAATGATATACTCCATAGGGCTCAATCAGGATTTCGTGTAAATCATTCGTGTGAGAGTTCCATATTGAGAGTCTGTGATAGGTGGATGAGAGAGATCGATAAAGGTAAACTGATAATAGTTGTTTTTCTTGACTTTCAAAGAGCATTTAAAACTATAAACAGGGCATTCTTGTTGAAAAAATTACAAAAAATGGGATTCTCAGGGTATGTGCTGAAGTGGATGACTTCATATTTAAGTAATAGATCTCAAAAAGTTAAGTTCAACGGTTCGATATCCTCAACTGGAAATAGTGAACACGGCATTCCTCAAGGGACGGTCTTAGGACCTCTCTTATTTATCTTATTATATAAATGATATTACAAAGTATGTTAGAAATTGTGAAATATCACTGTTTGCTGACGACACAATGCTATTTATCTCTGGTGAGGATGTCGAGCTGATGTCACGTTTAGTT
>JARQZK010000272.1:15000-25000 GCA_030704885.1 Cynegetis impunctata | reverse complement strand
TCGAATTTTTTCAAATGCATACTGGCATTTCATCTATAGTAGTATGTTTCGCTATTGGAAAATTAGTATAATTTAATATATGATTCAACACTTCTTCAGTCATAACTGCTACTTCACGCATACAGCAAACTCATTTATACGTCAACTTAAAGAGAATACGTTCTCTCCCAATAATTGAAAAAACTCAAAATAATTTAATTAAAAAGAGTTTTTAAAAATCGTACCATAATTTATTTTAATCGATAACGTGAGAAGGAACTTCAAAAAAATAAGGTAGGTACAGGTAATTTCAAGATATTACATAGATTTCCATATATTTCAAGATTTTTCAACTAAATAATCTTGACTCGAACCATTAGATAAAGTAAAGAATATCTAAAAAAGATCCATAAATAATACTGTGTACCCCGATAATTTCTGAAAGTTATTAGTGAATTTAAATATATTCGTTTGTGTTGATTGATCCCTTGAAAATAGTAAGAGGTGTTCAGAAGAAATCCGAGGAGATCCAAGGATATCCGGAGGAGATCCGGGGAGATCCAAGGAAATCAGGAGGAGATTCGGGGAGATCCAAGGAAATCCGAAGGAGATCCGGGGAGATCCAAGGAAATCCAGAGGAGATCCGGGGAGATCCAAGGAAATCCGAAGGAGATCCGAGGAGATCCAAGGAAATCCGGAGGAGATCCAAGGAAATCCAGGGGAGATCCGAGGAGATCCTCGAGGGAGGAAATCTTTTGTCGCAAAAAATTTCCAGTGGTTACTCCCTCGGGGTAAATATATCAAGACATTTTTGGTCAAAGGAAAGATTTGATTTGATAAAACTATTTTTAAAATTAACTTTTATGAAACATTGTACTCAACTTTATCTGAATTAGAACATCAACTATCTTCAAATTTGTTTATACAAACATATAATTATCCGAATTATTTCCCCTGGTCATTCAGTGCTTCCCCTGGTAATAATCTCGCCTAAGGGGAAATACAACAGGGGAGAGATTGAGTATGATTAATCATCTATTTTACAATTAAATATATTTTTATGTTTATATATATATATATATATATATATATATATATATATATATATATATATATATATATATATATATATATATATATATATATATATATATATATATATATATATATATATATATATATATATATTTATATTTATTTATATATTTACCTTTTTATTACGTTTACCTTCTGAAATATTGCTGTCGCTTAAAACAGTACCTAGTAATATTTGCGTAATTTGCGTATAGTGTCTCGATTCAACTGCATCTATCATTTTTTAATGTACTTACTTGTATAACACATAGATGGAAAGTAATAACAGATACAAATTATAGGCGACTCATGAATTATGGCATCTCCGCATTGTTTGATATATAACATTGTTTGATATATAACAGATATGACTATAAACATTTCGGAAAGCGTCTTCTGCAGACGATATGCATATATAAGGCTTCATGTGGATTTATTCCTATGTTTGATTGCATGTGTATATATATGATGTGTTCGTCGCAATCAAAATAAACATTCTGGTTGCGAAAAGGGCATTTGTTGAGTCCTTATTAATTTCAGTTCTGTAGGTTGCGAGTTTGAATGCGACGCCCAATGGAGTCTGAAACTGCTTCCTTCATATTCTTTCATTTGAGGTTTCTTTCTATATTTTTGGTTAGTCGGAGAATGTTGTCATCTTCGAGATAGATTAATATAGGACTGCGGTGTAGTGTTCATTAAATCTAGTACATAATCTGAAATAATGGTCACAGATGGGTCAGGTTTCTAGTGAAATATAAATCGAACACTGAATATTCCTTGTCCTTGATAACCCATTCAAATTCGTTTTTATGTAAGAATTTCTTGTTTCGTCGCGTGGTGTTCGTGGATTTTCGGTCTTTCAAAGCTCATCAAAGATGAGTTAGATGGTTGGAATTTCGCATGTGGATTGAGTTGATGATGAGAAAGTGCACTGCAATGGTTTACTTCAACCGCCGCCTTGTTAGTGTAGTGATTTCATGTTTTTTTTCCAGTTTTTAAGCTTTACGCACAACCACAACTTTTGATGATTGAGTTAGGTTAGAGGGTTGGAAGTTGATACGTGGATTGACTTCATATTAGGATAGTGCATCCTGGCGGTTTGAACTGATTTTTTTACCGCAACAGTTTGCATGTACAGATTTCAAGGATTTTGGAGTATTCAATTAGAAATTTCTATGAAAAATCGTTCTTGAATTTTGCAGAGAAAGTCCCTTGTATTTAATTACGCCTCAATATTGAATCACTTTAAATATATATATATATATATATATATATATATATATATATATATATATATATATATATATATATATATATATATATAATATATATATATATATAATAATAATAATGATGTTAATAACCAAAATAAATTCATAATAAAAGCCTTGCAACAAAAATATCAGGTTCGATAACACACAAAACAACATTCGTTTTCCACTAAGCCACAGGTTGTTCGTAGAACAGTTTAAAAAAATAATCATTATTCTGCTGAAAATCATTATACTTCACCATAAGTTCATTATACATTCATATATATATATATATATATATATATATATATATATATATATATATATATATATATTTATAAATATATATATATATATATATATATATATATATATATATACACACATATATATTTACACATTTACTAATTTTTCGTTCGTTTGCAGTAATTCGATTGAAATTTCAAACAAAATTTAACGATACTTTTCAATGAAATCTTCTTTCAAATATATGTAATACTTAAATTACTACTAAAACTAAAAATATGTAAAATTACGGCATAAGAATAACTGTCAAATTAACATCAAGTCCCACTTAGAATATGAATTTATTGAGTAGTATCCATTCTCTACATGTTACACAATTTTCATATTTGTGTAGGTGATTGAGTAATGAAATAATAACAAGTAGATAAAATATTGAAACTGATAAGTTTTTGCACTTACGCCCGAAAATACGAATAATAGAAGGCACTCATTTTCCAACAATACCAATGCAACATGAGAGAAATTAGAACCGACAATGAATAACATTACTGCCTATGGTTGGCTATTAATCAAACTGAAAGCCGCAAATTTATTTTTATATACGAGCTCTGATACATGTATTATTAGGGTGGTCACAAAAAATCAATGTTGGAATTTTTTTGAGGGGACCCCCCTAAAAGCTGCCAATTGGCTAAGAAATGAGATAGGTAAAGTTTAAGCTCAATTGGATAAGGTTAACCCGTGCCTCATCAAGGTTGAATTTTTAACTTTTTATAAAAATGGGTTTTTTTTTATAAAATGCCTAACAATATTGCAAGATTTAATTACATCTGCTGTCCAGATTTTGATTTATTTATTTTCTCAAGTGGTACATAAGAAAGAGTGTAGTTAAAACTGTTTTCAAAGTAAATACAGCAACAATCCAAATTGAAAATGATGGATTTAGGAGATAAGAAAAGGAAAAAGGTATAAAAAGCAAGAAGAAATAATGTTCAAAATTTTATTATTTAGAATATAAAAAGAAAGCATTATAAAAGAAAGAAGTACAATTAATTATCAGATTAAGGTGGTAATGGCTGATAACGTGGCTTTTGAAGAGTCAGGAAATATTTTTCGACATTCCGATACAACTTGTAACAGAAACTGACGTTGTTCTTCGTTTTTTGTCGAGCAGGAATTGAAGTCTTGGATTAATTTTATCCCTCTTTCAGCTGTGTCATTGACAACCTTAAAACCGTTCACTATTTTTTTTTGCTTTTAAGTAATGTGCATTTTCACACCATATATCTGGATCCGTATTTAAAAATTCTGTATCAATTTCAAATCTTTTGAAAAAATTTAGAGTTCGATGAAAAACAAAAAGATCAATATCTTTGTCCAATAATTTATCCACTTGATGGAGACTGACTTTTGCTTTCACCTCCCTATCATCATCACATGTTGTTTCTTCAATTGGAATTAATTGTAGACTTTTTACAGCCATGCTTGTTTTGACACTTTTATCTACATTTTCATCGAAGAAAGAAAATGCGACATTGAGGTAACACAAATGATTTATCATTTTAGACAGTCTTCAAGTTCTTTATCGATTTCTCTATATTTTACAAGAGATTTTAAAAATTGTAGGTCGTGGTTGGGGGCCAAAGTGGGCTTGGGGGCGTTGAACCACGCTTTTACATAAATGTTTATCAAAAATAAACAAATGTCAGTGATAGCTTTTTCTTCTAAATTTGTTAATGAAAATTGATCCCTGAAAAGATATATTTTGATACAATAAATGGCCTTTGCCATCCATCTAGCGTGATGAATGGCATCAGGTACTTTGAAAAAAAATGTCTTTTGGGGGAGTACGTCATCTGAAATCCTTATTTTATGTCTAATATTTTTATCTTCAATAGCAGTTTTGTATTTTGTCTTGTCTAACTTCGACCATCCAGTCTGAAACTTTTTAAAAATATTTGGGTGGGGGCCAGTAGTTGTGCCCATTTTCAAATCAAAAACTGATTTGAGAATAATTTCGAAAATATGGTGGCGACATGCTAAATAAAGAGGATTTTTCTCTAATAATTGCTCCAACAAAACGCAGGTTCAGTTGAGGCGACCAGTATTTACCGCAGTGGTATCAAAACACATTGCCTGGATTTTCTCAACTGTCCCCCACTGTTCAACTGCTGCAAATACAGCTTTTGCCTGAGTAATTCCCATACCATTTTGAAGCTGAGGAACTCCTATCAACTGTTCTTCATCATTATCTTTCTTGCCATTTTCCACTTATTTTCTAAAAATAGCGACTTTGAGGATTCGGATCATGTCCGGTATAAGAAAATAATAGATATCTTCAAATATAAACGTTTTAACAAAAAAGTGGTTGGAGTAAAACTTGAAGATAGCAACATTTCCTATGAAATGCAATAAGAATAAAATTTCCAGGACAAATAGTTTTTATTTTATCAGGAAAAAACGGCGATATTGTGCAAAAAAATCTTTTTTTCACATATAATCTCGATGAGGCACGGGTTAACATTATCCTATTGAGCTAAAGCTTTCCAAATCTTATTTTCTAGACCAATGGCAAATATTAGGGGAGTCCCGCCGGCATTACGACGAAAATATTTTTTTACGTTATACCTTGTGACCACCCTAATGTATTATACGATAATATGGAACACTATTGTGCGACATATCGATATCTTTCATTTTCATTCGAGAAACCGAAAATTACAGAGAATAAACAGAAGACTACCCAAAATGTCGATTCTGAAAGTGAAAATAAACATCCTCGAGATGAATAAAATATGCATTCTATTCGAACAAATAAACAAATGACATTTGGCTTATCCAATAGCATTCAAGAGAACAAATATTGATGCAGTTCTCACTCAATTTTTCTATGTGAGGGAATAACGACAAATAAGAGTCGATAACGAGAATTTTTCCGATTTCTCCTGAAGGTATCCGAGGACGGAACCTTCAAAAGTCGATTATATATTGAACATTCAATATTCTGTGCAATTTCTTCTCTCACGGAAAATTGAAAACAAGCAATATAACAATCTAGAAAGTCGTGAGCATAAAGAGATAAACGCTATTGAACGTTGGAAACGGAAGCTTATTTCACCGTGGTAATTAAAAATTTTCAAAGGCATGATGAAAATCGAGTTGCCTGGAGATATCGAAATATTGGAAAAACAATTTCGTTCGAAAGTTTAATTAATTTGGTTTTATCAAAGTAAATTTACAGAACTTATGATACATTTAAATGCAATTAGTATGTTATAATGAAGTTTTATTGTACTCGTTTCATATCGAATGAATTCAATCGTGATATCTAAAGAATCAGAACTCTAATAAGTAATACAATTTCAAACGGAAACAAATTCATTCTAATTACAAAGTATAAATTCACCAATTTCACTTGAACAATCGACAATAATAATAGGTTCCAATTTTAACGACCACAAGTGATCAATATTGCTTCTAAGTGTCCGAATCTAGACAAAAATCAAGTAGTTATCGAGAAATCGGATCGCTCATTACCTCTTAGGTCAAAATGAGAAAATATAATCAATTATCTTCAATAGTATGTTGAAACCTATATTTTGGTTTTATTTCTAAATTGTAGGATATATATAGTTGAGAAACTAGATGATAAGATGAAAATTTTCAATAGAATCGTTTTTATAACTCAAATGGCCTGTATATGAAGAATACAAGTTTACATATATATATATATATATATATATATATATATATATATATATATATATATATATATATATATATATATATATATATATATATATATGTAAACTTGTATTCTTCATATACAGGCCATTTGAGTTATTAAAACGATTCTATTGAAAGTTTTCATCTTATCATCTAGTTTCTCAACTAGAAATATATATATATATATATATATATATATATATATATATATATATATATATATATATATATATATATATATATATATATATATATATATATATATATATATATATATATATATATATATATAAATATATATATATATATATATATATATATAGATATATATATATATATATATATATATATATATTAGCTGACCCAGCAAACGTTGTTCTGCCATATAAAATTTTTATCTATCTATCTTTCTATCTAGAAAGTTATCTATCTTTCTATCTATCTATCTAATTATGTATCTATCATTCTATCTATCATAAATCTATCAATCTATCTAACTTATCAAACGTTGTTTATCTATATAAATTATCTATATCTATCTATCTTTCTATCTATTCATTTATCTGCCGATGTATCTCTATCTATCTATCTTGATAGATATCTACCTCTCTATCCATCTATCTATTTAACAATCTATCTATCATTATATCTATCTATGAATCTATCTGACCCGGCAAACGTTTGAATTATTAAAATGGCTATTATAAAATATGGGTTATTTATAGGAGAGAGAAAATTCAGAGTTTTTTTTTTAATGCAACATCATGAAAAAATAGTAAGTCTTGACAAAATAAAAATGAAAATCTTGTCAAAAAAATTAAAGTTTATAATCAACAGATAATATATATAATAGGGGTTGATCGTAGAGGAGTGAAAATTTAGGGTTGTATTTATTTTTGAATGCTGTATCATAAAAAAAATGGAACCGAAAATTTTGTCTGAAAAACAAAAAATCCAAATTGAGGGATGGGACCACCATTCACATTAAGGGGAATGAAAAATAGATGTTGTCCGATTCTTAGACCTAGCCGATATACACACAAAATTTCTTGAGAAAGGGTTAAGCCATTTCAGAGGAGTTTAACAAATAAGAAACAGGGGTTGATTGTAGAGAAGTGAAAATTTAGGGTTGTATGTATTTTTGAATGCTGTAGAATAAAAAAAATAAAACAGAAAATTTTGTCTGAAAAACAATAAATTAAAATTAAGGGGTGGACCACCCTTAACATTTAGGGGAATGAAAAATAGATGTTGGCCGATTCTCAGACCTACCCGATATACACACAAAATTTGATGAGAATCGGTCGAGTAATTTCGGAGGAGTTTAACTTCTAACACCGTGACACGAGAATTTTATATATTATATATATATATATATATATATATATATATATATATATATATATATATATATATATATATATATATATATATATATATATATATATATATATATATATATATATATATATATATATATATATATATATATATATATATATATATATATATATGGGTGATTATACAAAACTTGGGCAACTTTCGGTCTCATTTTGTTTAGTGAAATTTTTATGGTATTTTCTTGATATTTTGCTATGAGAGCATGAGTAATATATCGATTGTACTGTGTTACACCGGGCCAGTCACTTTTCTAAATATTTTTTGAGATTTTTGGAATTTTGTAAATTTGACTGCCACGGAACTGACGGGACTAGAACGGTACTGATCAAAACACAATATATTGAGAAAATATGAAGTTTATTTCAACTGTAAACATGTTTATTTCATATAAATACTAAAATATAAGAAATAACGAAATAAAAGAATATTTAACTAAACAATATATCGAGTTGTTTCTGTATTGTGAAGTGAATATTATAAATATTTTGAGGCAGCGATGCTAAGACTGGTTGAAGGTGGGCCCAAATTGCTCCGACATTATGGGACAAGTTTGATGATATAGTACAGTATGAATTAATACCGCTTTTCAGGTACACAACAACAGTATGTAGCGAAATTTGTGTACGTGAACCGCCAAAATGAAAAGATTGTATTTCCTGGTTGTACTTTGTGAAAAAGTTCTCAGAGAAGTCCATGTGTACTATGGCATCATTTTCTGATACACACTCCTTCAGTTGTTTTATTTCATTATACTGATTAACTATGTTGAACACGTGTTGAAAAAATTGTTCATATTCTCAAATTTTGAAATTAGATTTTTGGGTGAAATTTCTTGTCTCCTTTTTATATTTTGTAACAATCCGTTTTTTTTTTCGTCTTGATATCGATAATGGTTTCCTTTTTACTGGCCCACTGTTTCACTAAGATTGGTTTCGAATTTTCATGTTCCGCGTAAGTTAGAGATTTTAAACTACAGACGTCACATGTTCTTCCAAGACACTTTTCAGAGTATCGATTACAACAAAGCATGTCCAGCATACTTTGATGATTATTCACTGTTGTAAGGATATTAGCATTTTTCAGTGCAGCAAGTTTCAGGTCCATGTTTTCATGGTACGTACAAGCGCAGGTTTCACAATTTGACAAAGTAGGGGGTACAACCCAAAAAGGTCGTAAACGAGCAAATAGGGAATAACTGATTACAAAGGTCACAGTTTTCAAAAACTTCTTATGAAGATTTTTCAAGGTGTCAGTTAAGTATCGCTTCTGTTTTTTAGTTTTTTTTTGTGTTATGAATTCATTCTTTCCGGCTGCTTGGCGACTATTAGCATCATCTTCTAAAAACTGATGCACTAATTTTTGCCCTCGCATCTTTCTGTCTTTCAATTTTTTTTTACATAAATGGGGTCTTGTATTTTTGAATGTTACAACTTTGTTTTTATTTTTCCATATTTTGTATTTGTCCACTAATTTTCCAGATATAACTTGTCTGAATTGAGCTTTTTCTTTATGGCTTTCGGTTTTTGCATAGTTTTCTTCGAGTTGGTTTTTCATAATTTCACCAAAAAGAGCTCTTTTTACTAGTTTGGTTGAATCTTCACTCATATCTTCTATCATTTTTTTGGTGTTTTTTCTACAGATTTAACAACTTTTTTCAACTTATTTTTCATACGTTTATACTTTTGACGCTGACTATTGAGCTTTATTTCAAGTTTTGAAATCTCATATTTCATTTCTGTGAATTGTTTGTTTCACTTTTTTCTCTGTCTTAGGTTTCTTCTTTTTGCTTCTTGCCTTCTTTTTTTCTTATTATTTTGAGTTCTAATTTCTACAGGAACTCTGATTTCCTCAGGATCTTCAGCTTCATCGCCGGTGGAAGGTGGTGTGTTCTGCTGAACAAAATTACTTGTGCTTCGTTTCAGACACTGTTTTTGTCTATAATCAGAAGAATATTTTTTCCACTTTTTTCTAGTTGATCGTTGTTCGCGCGGCGTCATTTCTTTAATGTTCTTTTTTGTCCTTTTTCTTTTTTCTTTAAATACCTCAATCTTTCTTTCTCTTTATATTCTGCTGATTTTATGGGGTCGTTTTTAATTCTATTTAAACGAGCCTTTTCAGCTTCTCTCTTTTTTTGTAATATTTCTTCCTTAGTCAATTTTTGCCTTTTTTCAATTGGCGCCATGATGTTTTAATCTGGAATGAATGAAAAAATCTTTACCTGCTATAATATTTGAGATAAAAGTGCTCTGAGAGAAAGAGCATCAGTACCATAATTACACGTCAGTCCTCTGTCGAAACATCGGACATGGAACTGACGACAC
>JARQZK010000272.1:0-10000 GCA_030704885.1 Cynegetis impunctata | reverse complement strand
ATAAACTTGGGGTAATTCCTGATTCAAATCATTATCAAAGAGATATTTAATAGTCCTCACATGATTTTCATTTTGCCCCAAAATTTCATTGTCATTATAAACAACACACAGTTCACTTTTTTATGGCCACCTTATCAAAAAAAGTGTATTTTTGACATAAATTTTCCAAAAGGTTATCTGGAAAATTAGCCGAAAATCCGGTGAACAAATTTTTATTGAGTAAGACGAAGAAATGCAGTTCTTTCAAATCAGAGAACCTTATTTCTATTTGACCCCTAATAGTATCAAAAATTTCATAAAATATTTGCTTATAGTGAAGCTCCATATCTGCGTAACTGAATTTCTTTCGTTTTGGGCTAAATTGAGTCGTATCATCAGTAGTTTGAAATACAGAAAATAGTTTTTTAAAATAAACTTCTGCACGTAATTCTGAAATTTTTTCCAAAAGAAACTTGAGCCGATTTCGTGAGTAAATTACATCTGAAAACTTGTGCTGTAAGATTTGAAAAACTATTTCTGTTTGTTCAAAAATTAATATAAAGATGTTTAAAAAATATATAAATTCCTTATCTTGTAAGTAAGATATTAATCCGCGTGCTGTATTTAAAGTTACTTTATCGGTGAAAAATTCCTCACTTTCAACTAGGTATAGAATTAAATCCTCAAATCCTAAGCGGCCCCAAACAGAGACATTTTCACTAGTAAAAAGTAAACACTGCCAACAAAATAATTTATTTTTTACCTGTGATCCGGTTAGGCAAGGATGTCTCTCATAATGTATTAAAACCGCGGTTTTGTTTTCTGTTACGCTGCACCAAATTGTTTAATTCAGGGGTAGGTTTTTTTTGTTTTTATCAAAACTTTATCCTCATAACTTAGGGCACTAAAGTTATGGGATAACAAATATTTTGAATTTTTGAAATTAATTTCAGTAATCAAACTGATTTTAAAACAATACGCGTAACGCGAGCTGATTCCGGCGTCCATTATTCAGACAGTACGAATTAGGATCATACTACGATTCAATCAACGACTTTACTCGATGTCAGGGAGATTCTATAGTTGTGATTGGTCGACATTTTATAAGACTGGACTATATCGGTGTTGCCATGTACATGTGTTTTGGTTTTCTATTTCAATGATGTATTCATTCGGAGTATTTGTTTTTGAGTGGTGTGAGTTTGCTTTTCTGTGACAGGCATAATGAACGTTGAGAATATACCTTTCTAAGCTTTCCGCAGCGTTGCCACAAATCTTGAAATGAATGAAATGAAGTAAATGTAAATACCTTCTATCTTAATTAATAAATTATATTATATAATGTAGGTTGAAAGGAAGGTAGGTGCATAAAATAATATGATTTTGATTAATATGAATATGCTGAATGCTGACTATTCAATATAATATATATATATATTAGTGATACACGGAATATTATTGAGGAGGCTTAGCCTCCTTAGCCTCCTTTGACTAGCCGCCCCTGATATATATATATATATATATATATATATATATATATATATATATATATATTTATATATTTATATATATATATATATATATATATATATATATATATCTCTTGATAATTTATTCGAATTGTTGTTGCCTGTGATTTATTTTTATAGGTATATATATATATACCTATATATAATTTTATTTTTCACTTGTATATTATTTGATGATTTTACCTTAGATACGGTTGCTATAAATACAGTCATTATGCCCTAGAGCGTAATGAGCGGGCATAATGGATCATAAAGCCCGCAATTAGCGTACATAAATAACTAATATAACGATGTTATATTGGTTTTTTTCTTTGACACATGGGTGACATTCAGGAATCTCATCATGGAATTTATGATATTTTGCAAAAACAATATAATTTTCGGTAGAATTGAGCTTGAAAACATTGTCTCGTATAGCAGAACTACACGTCACTAAGGTGGTATTTTCACCTCATTTTTGATATTTTTTACAAACAAATTATGTATGTCCTTAGTCAGAGGCTAACGAGGTGAGAATAATCGCAAAAACCTTCGAAGAAATACGAAACCACTACACTAAAATAACGGATGTTAAGGAAAAGAGCTGATATATAGGATAGTTTCCTATCATAAACTGAATCCACATACCAAATTTGAACCCTTCTATTGAACTTACTGTAGCTATGGATAATTCTTCTGTAAATAGTTTTTCATCTCGTGGTACCTTCTTGAATCGCCTAGAAATCTTATTTTGGGGTAAAGACTAAAAATGATTGATCTATTAATCTAAATAAATCCATTAAGATGGTTCAAATTTTAGAAATTCTTAAGATTCCATCTGAATAGCTTTTATTATTATTCTAATAATTTGCAAACTCCTACACTACTTTTCATTGTAAACCACTTTTCCCTCCGTATTACAAGTTAATAAATAAGAACCACTCGTCTACTTGAATGAGTTATTGATAATGAACATTAAGATTAAAAGCATTTAAGAGTATCTAAATTCATGAAATGTTTACTTGTTACTTCATTCCCTCGCGCTCTGATTAATAACCTTTTAAATTTCAATCAGTTTTTGATATTTATCTCGAGTGATTTGCAAGAAAGAAGGTAATCACGACTTATAAATTAACTTGAACGAATACTCATTATGTCATAACTGGAAACAATAATTGCCGGCGCAGGTCCAACAGAACTGACCATCAATCATTCGTGCATAGAATTGGTAAGACAAGATCGAAATCTTCGTCGGCTCGTGCCCGCTTCCGTGACCAAGTCAATTCCGCTGCATCGTCGACACAGATAAAATCTTAGACCTAGTGACTCGATTTTTTCTACTCTCGTTGACGTTTGACAACTGTTGATTCTATCCGATGAATTGCTTATCGTAAAAACTCGGTGAAATTGCACCGAGCTCCAACATCACGATTTTCGAAACTAGTTTTTATGGCAGCGAATTAGCATAAATATGTGAGTTCATGTGCAAGCTGCGATGGCGGTCGTAAAAACGGAAGTGTATTTGTCTTTAGAGTTACGCGGTTTTCCTCTGAAGTGCCCTCATTCTCGCGCGAATCTGCACAAGGTGTCTCAGACGTACCAATTTGTATATCAAGCAACTGTGTTTGTTTTCGAGGCATGAAATTCGTACGTATGCTTATTCCAGTCAAGAGAGAATAATCGTAAATTCACAACTGTTGGTGTTCTACTGGCGTGAACATTACGAACAAAATGTCGTAAACAACTACCATCGGTGTACGATAACGTTATACTGCGGAAATGGATCTTTTAACGAAGGCTTCCATTCAAAGAATGAAGCAGTTGGGTATCAGTGGGTATTCTGCTACAATATGAGCACAATTTTTCTAGAAAGTCTAGTGCTATTGTTTAACTTTATCGAGTTTTCAAAATTCAAACAAAAAACATATATGCCTCTGGAACAGGAGACTCCTACCAAGGTTCCTCTTCATCTATGTAGCGCTTTTTTTTCCAGGTGTTAGTGGGAATTCGGTTATAACATAAGCACAATTGCTCTAGGACAGTGATGGGGAAACTACGGCCCGCGGGCCAAGTCCGGCCCGCGGAAAGGTTTAATCCGGCCCGTTTAAGAGTGCCGTCGTGAGAATGTTTGAACGCGTTCTTACTTCGTAATGTGACGACCCGCATAAAAACTACCTGCGGCGATTTTATCACGAAAAATATAAAAGTTGACCATGGTCAATTTAATATATTACATAAGGTAAACAAGGAAATTTCCTCAATAATTTAAAAAAATATCAAACAAATTCCCAAGGGAGCTGGTTATATGTATTCCGCGACAAGAATTGTATGTTCACAATCCAACAGTGAATTATAGAAAACATCATAATTCCCGTTGGATTATGAATGTAGAATTCGCAGCTCGGAATACATATAACCAGCTCCCTTGGGAAGTTGTTTGATATTTTTTTGAATTATTGAGGAAATTTCCTTATGTAATATATTAAATTGACCATGGTCAACTTTTATATTTTTCGTGATAAGATAGCCGATTGTTGATAGTTTGAAAATTATTGCCGTTTTCGTGTATTTTCTAAAAATCTTAGTAGATAATTAACAGCTAGGATATCATTATTTAATTGCTCGCTATTTGTGGCGAGTGTGGCTCTGAACATATTTTTGCTATTAGTAAAGAGAAACCCTACTACTTTTTGTGATCATTTTAGTGTTCTTTTTTAGTCTTATTTTATCCCATAAAGTACATACTATAGCAGTGTATCGAAGGAAAGCAGTCAGGTGCGGGAGAGGTTTTTTTTATCCGTTTTAGATCTCCTAGGCCAGAATTCTCGAAAAGTTTTTCATGTCTTACATATATGTTGGCATCTTCAGCGGCTCACATCGACTCAGATGAGCTGAAATTAGGTACCTGATATTTTTTTAAAATCAATAGGCAGATTGCCTGAATGGCCTTGACCTGTGTCATCAGCCAACAATTTTTTTCATTTTTTTAATTTTTTTCGTTGCAGAACAAAAGTATCAATATTTAGGTAAATTTCTGCAACCGCATACTGGCATCTAGAGCGGATCGTATCACACCTAATGAGCCGAAATTTTGTATTTGAAATGTTTTCCGAGGCAGAACTAAACTATTAAAATTTGGTAAATTTTTCCAACGGCCGCTATTTTGCGTAATTAAGTCCAGATAAATTCCCAAATCTAATTACTCATGCAATGAAGATAATGACAATCTTCGGCTCATCTTATATATGCGAACAAATCTTTTCAACAATGAAGCTTAGGAAAACTTCTTTAAGAAACAGAATTACAGATGAGCACCTTTCATCAGTTTTAGGAGTGTCTGCTTCGCAAATGGAACCGGACTATGATGAAATTTTGATGAAACAGTCTCAATTTCATTTTTCCTATGCACCATCAACCAGTAACGACACCAGAAAATAAAGTGATAATACTTCACTTCAAGAACTACACTAAATTCATTTTATATTTTGTTCTTATAATTTTCTTACCTTTTGCCTTTTTACTATTAAAATAATAAGTGTATGTAATAATATATGTATATGTTTATAGAACACATAAATTTTTTAACGATTAAGCATTATTCTTTGGCCCGCTACGATTTTCTAGTTATTACAAATGGCCCGTCTTAAAAAAAGTTTCCCCACCACTGCTCTAGGAGGTCTAGAACTATTGTTTAATTTCATGGAAAAAAAACAAAATCACTAATTTTAACCTGGGACAGGAGCATCCTACAGAGAGTCTATTTCTAGCTCATTTCCAGTTATCAGTGGTTATACTATTATAACATGAGTATTATTCCTCTAGGAAGTCTTGAACTATTGTTTATCTTTATAGAGTTTTCGAAATACCAACAAAAACACTTATTTGCCTATGGATCAGGAGACTCCTACAAAGGGCCTTTTTTATTTATGTAGCGCGTTTTTTCCCAGATATCAGTGGGCCTACTGTTATGACAGAACCACAATTCTCCTAGGAGGTCTAGAACTATTGTTTAACGGAGTTTTCGATAAAAAATTCATCACTAATTTGCCTCTCAAAAATTCTCTTTGTAGCTCGTTTATAGGTATCAGTGATTATTATGTTATAACATGAGTATAATTCCTCTAGGAAGTCTAGGATTATTGTTCAACTTAATCGAGTTTTCGAAAATGAAACAGAAAATCTCTAATCTGCCACTGGGACAGACAACTACAAAGGGCCCAGTGGGTATTATGCTATAACATGAGCACTATTCCTCTATAAAATCTAAAACTTTTTGTTGTTAACTTTGTCGAAGTTTCGAAAAGAAAACACTAATTTGCCCCTTGAATGCACCAGTCCTACAACGGGTTAATTTTTCTGTGTAGCCATTAGTGTCGATAGATGAGGCAAGCCTTTAGATGGACAGAAATTGATGCGTTCGGCCGTCAGATCACTCGGGTCGGCCCATGGATATAGGAATCTTCTTCATGGATACTTCTCAAATAAATGTTGTCAAGGCATAACCCGGAGACTTTGAAGTTGGCCATACAGGTTCCTCATATATAGACCTACAATCTTGCCGTGCCCATTTAAAGTGGCGTTAACTTGATCAAACGGACGGGTGAAAGAGATTGTGTGTCAAAGAAATGGTACGATTTGTTAGTCAATTCATCAGGAATCTAAAACGGTATTCATCTACACCAAGTGGTGTTCAACTATGTCTTCATCTTTTTAAGAGAGCTTGTATGTAAATAAGCTTATACTTAGTCGACTGCGGCATAAGATGTTCCTCAGAGAAGAACGGACTGTGAAATGATTGAACCTTTAAATTTAAAAATCTTTCTTTTAGATCAGAGGTTCCCAAACTTTTTTTCTCATAGACCACTTCAAAAATTCTGCAGGTTCCGATGGACCCCTTGCAGCTATATCTACCTTATTCTCAAAACTCGACAAAAATGTAAAGATTAGCTCTAGCAATGGAAATTTACTTTGCGGCTGAGTTCCACGAATCAACATCTTCGAAAAAATGTGAGAATTGATCGGTTAATTTATTAATTGATTGTGCTGCTGAGCCTGCACACACTGATAGGTGAAGTCAAGCCAATATTTAAGTTCTTCACTATCTAAACCAGATAAATTTTCGTGGACCCCGGCTTACGAATTGTGAACCCCCATTTTTTTGTCACGCGAACATAGACCCTCCGTTGAGTCTCCTGTGGACCCCGGGGGGTCCACCTGGACCACTTTGGGAATCGATGTTTTAGATGAACAAGAGCATCTATCTGGTATGATCATTTTTATCTAAAAAGAATAAACGTCAAGTCATTCGCAAATTGCATCGCGAAACAGGTCGAGATGAGATTCGAAAGGATAAGTCTCCGCGAAGTGTTGCGCGGTAGGGGAATACAGTTGAAATCCACAAACCATCGTATTTCTACATGAACTCAATACACGTACCTAATTTCCATCCACTAACTAGTCAACCTACAGAAGCTGTGGAGATCAGCAAATTTTCATGAATCACGGAAAAACAAATTTGAATAGTTTCGTTCTTTCTCGAAATCCGGGAAAGAAAGATATATAGATATATATGAGTATATATATATATATATATATATATAGATATATATATATATATATATATATATATATATATATATATATATATATATATATATATATATATATATATATAAGAGAGGGGAAGTCTTTGCTGACCAGTTAGGATAAAGCTAAGAGAAAACTCGTTGGGTACGCAGCATGCAGGAAGTATACTCTTATAACACTTTTTCCAATATTTCGACAATGTTTATTGTCATCATCAGGGAATGCTACAATATTTTTACAAAATGAAACTAGGACAATTTGTGGAAAAAACAACAACAAATAACTTACAGTGTCCATGAGATTGTATGCATAGATCTTAAATTAAAATTAATATTGACGTTCATAACCAAAGTGCACATATTAAGAACAAAGTCAGTGAGTGTAACTTAAAATTGCCATCATCACCACATTTGACCAATTAAAGGCAGAAACAAAACAGTCACAATTAAAATTCAAAATATTATAAAAGTATTATTAAAAACTACATCATACAGGTATTCACATCGTCGGCATGGAAAGTGAAATGAAATTAATAAAATATAACCAAAAAGTGAGGCTAAAAATGAGAACATAGAAGAGGTGAAAACACGCCAAAGACCGAGATCTCTTACTCTTAGAGCAGCCGAGCACAGAAGAGATATCACATTGCCAGTATGTCATCTCCCACCAAAAGGGAAGACACTCCGAATGTAGAAATTATTAAATTAAACAACTGAAAGATACATGAAACTTATTCTGGCGAAAAACGTTATTTAAATTTTAGGAAACCATAAAGAGAGGATAATTATAAAAAGGGGTCAAATTATATTTGTATATATTGTCAATTATTATAGACAGTTTTGACCCCTTTTTATAATTATCCTCTCTTTATGGTTTCCTAAAATTTAAATAACGTTTTTCGCCAGAATAAGTTTCATGTATCTTTCAGTTGTTTAATTTAATAATTTCTACATTCGGAGTGTCTTCCCTTTTGGTGGGAGATGACATACTGGCAATGTGATATCTCTTCTGTGCTCGGCTGCTCTAAGAGTAAGAGATCTCGGTCTTTGGCGTGTTTTCACCTCTTCTATGTTCTCATTTTTAGCCTCACTTTTTGGTTATATTTTATTAATTTCATTTCACTTTCCATGCCGACGATGTGAATACCGGTATGATGTAGTTTTTAATAATACTTTTATAATATTTTGAATTTTAATTGTGACTGTTTTGTTTCTGCCTTTAATTGGTCAAATGTGGTGATGATGGCAATTTTAAGTTACACTCACTGACTTTGTTCTTAATATGTGCACTTTGGTTATGAACGTCAATATTAATTTTAATTTAAGATCTATGCATACAATCTCATGGACACTGTAAGTTATTTGTTGTTGTTTTTTCCACAAATTGTCCTAGTTTCATTTTGTAAAAATATTGTAGCATTCCCTGATGATGACAATAAACATTGTCGAAATATTGGAAAAAGTGTTATAAGAGTATACTTCCTGCATGCTGCGTACCCAACGAGTTTTCTCTTAGCTATATATATATATATATATATATATATATATATATATATATATATATATATATATATATATATATATATATATATATATATATATATTTCGGTGCTGTAGTATATTATTGTCGGGGAAAATACGACTGAACCATTAATTCATAAGAAGGCTCCATCCTGCAATAACAATATTCAACAAATTCGGGAAAGTCCCGCCTCTTATGATTTTAATTCGAGAAGGTGAATGTTTTCAGCATATAAAAAGTTCGTTATAAAATAAAAATTAAAAATTGATTGAAAGTGGATCACTATATTCGGAAGTTTTCATTAAGCGGGGTCGTTATATCTACTTAAAAAATACATGAAAATGTTAGTTTCAAGTGGAAAACCACTATAATCGGGTACCTTATAAACGGCCTTCACTGTACAATACACTACTTTACTCTAGTCCTCAAGTTTGTTAGTACTATTTTCTCTTTTAATTTCATTATGAATTGAATTGAACTTCATTAAAAATGATGTCATTATTTATAAGATGTATAACTGAACTTTTCCACTCACTCAACTGATAATATAAATATTTCTGAGTCAATTAAATCAATTATCTGTAATTATCGTGAATGTGGCAGCTCACTTTTACTATGTAGTTATAGTACTTTCATTGTAAACATTTAGTTGAGTACATCATTCATCAATGTCTTCTGCCGCAAAAATATGAAGTTGTAATAATTAACAGTTATCATCATTTGTTTCGGAGGTTCTCAAGCTATGGGCCGCTGTGGTCACAGAGGCGTCGCGAAGAGTTTGGCCTAACTCAACAAAAAATAAAGTGAGAAGCTGAAAGTATTTTTTTATTCAATTTTACTTGATCTTGTAAAATTAACTCTCAAGCGAGAAATATTCTTGCAAGTTTTCAAACCTTCTGGATCGTAAGGTATAATCGGACTAGAGGCGCCTTTCGCGAAAGTTCTGGAAGATCTTTCGGAGAGCATCCAAGCAAAAGCCGATTTTCCTTCATCTCTTTCAGCAAGGAGAGAAGATGCATCCTTTGAAATCAACGACGAAATCAATATCAGCTCTCATAAGCTCAAGTTATGGAGAAGAATATTAAAGGAACATTATATCAAAGATTCTTTTTCAATATTTGACGTCAAATGCACTTAATCTTCCTGAAGATATGAAAACCATATTTCAATGGCAAATATCAACACTCATTATCTGGTTTCAGAAAAACTTTCGAGATGAAAATTTCGATAGATTTGCACGGATTCGAGATCCATGCAACACTAGTGCTTCATCGAAATTTACTTCTGCTGAACAATAGTCTCTCATTGCGACAAAAGTTTGAAACCCGAATTTGACTGCATTGGATGACAGATTTTTGGATTTCAGGGAAAGGTGAATACTTCCTTCCGAATGATATTGCGCAGCT
>JARQZK010000271.1:0-37500 GCA_030704885.1 Cynegetis impunctata | reverse complement strand
ATATATATATATATATATATATATATATATATTTATATTTATATTTATATATATATATATATATATATATATATATATATATATATATATAAATATATATATATATATATATATATATATATATATATTTATATATATATATATATATATATATATATATATATATATATATATATATATATGTAAAAATGAACAGTGTCATTTCTTCTAAAAAACTACTTTCTATTTTATCTTCTATGTTTTATTCGATTTCAGCTTAGAAAACGGCTTGATTTGTCAGTTGTTAATTAATGTCATTTTATATTTCAAATATCGTTAATTTAAAACCCGAAGAAATAGCATTGTTTTTGATTTCTTTCAGGTTCGTAATATTATTCTTTTTAGTTATCAGAGTTTGTTTGTTATATTTTCAACTAAAGAAAATAAATCTTTCAGATTGAAGACATCAAATCGTCTATTTCTTGAAGTGAGAAATAAGAATTGATTTCCATTCTTATAAATCAAAAACGTAAGCTATCTGGTTGATATTCGAAGGACTGCACTGAGATTTCAAGCTATAATGACCACATCCATGAAAATTTGCATAGCTTTTGAAACATCAAATACTGATGCGAAGAAAAATATATTCAAGTTTAAATGGATTCAGACTACGGGAACGGAAACATATTATGAAATACCAGAAGACAAACAGAATCCATATGACCATCATGAACTTTTTGCTCTACCGAAGGTGAAAAATATTTTGAAATCAATGAAAACAAGGGGCTCATTTCGTACGTGTGTTATTTCATTGACTCAGGAATTGAAAGAAATATATTTTGATGCCGAAGAAGATGTGATGTTTAGGGATGAGTATTTACAAATGACTTATTCACCTGAATACGTGAGAACAGAATTTGGACGAGAAAATACAACAGCACTGTCAGGCAAGACCAAGGAGAATAAAAAGGATTTCAAGAAGATAAAGGACAACTTTGTGCTGAATAATTTTGATGGGAAGAATGTTTCCGTGACTTTATGGTTGAAGAAATTTGAGACGGAATGCACGCGTTGTGGAGTGGATGAAGATAGAGACAAGATTTTGATTTTACGTTTGTTTCTGGATGGAATAGCGAAAGAATGGTTTGACTCTAAATTAATTAAATTAGGTTTGGACAATTGTTTTCAAATATGGAAAAATAATTGTTTAGAAAGTTTTTGTGAAACGAGTTGGCATAAGCATAGAGAGGCATATTTATTTAGGTACATAGGAGGAAGTTTAGTTGACTACGCGTTCAGGAAAGAAAATTTGTTGTTGAATCTCCGAAATGATTTCCCAACTGACATAATTATTGACTTAATTGTGACAAGTTTGCCAAAATTTTTACAAGATAGAATTGATCGATCATTTGTAACAACTATTGAGAGATTATTAGGTGAGTTACGAAAGTTAGAAGGTTTAACAAAATATGAAAACGTTCAAAATACCAAAAATGGTAAAATCAATAAATCTGCCGAACATATTCCTTCATCAAGAAAAGTAGATAAGAAGGAACCATGTTCAATTTGTGTGATAAAAACGGTTTCCCAGGAAGATTTCATCCAGAGGCTCTATGTCGGATAAAGAATAAGAGATTTAATAATTTCAAACAAGAGAACGTATCCGGTAACATAAGAACGGTGAACAATGTTGGGGTACAGGATGAATTAAATGAGGCTATTTCCAATCAAAAAACCTAGTTTTGTTGCCATTGATTAAACTGAGAGTGTTCGTAAATGATAATGAATTATGTGGAATTTATGATTCCGGCTCGAATGTCACTCTTCTGAATTCGAAAGTGGCAGATAAGTTATGTCTACACATTCAAGATGATAGGAACACATTCAAAACAGTCAATGGCAGGGCAAATTTTTCAGGAAAAATAACTACAAAAATGAGAATCAATGATATTGAAAAAGAAGTTGTTTTTTGTAATTAATGATAATAATTTCAAATATGATATTCTACTGGGATTAGATTCTATTTTCAATTTTCAATTGAAACAAGATTTTGATTTGAATATTTATCAAAGATTAGATATGAATGAAGAGAGAAATATCGATTTTTTCTATAATAATAATGATAACAATGATTATAACATTAATTTCAATGAAGGGATACCAACAGAACTTTTCGAAGCAAAATTAGAACATCTGACAACAAATCAGAGGAGTAAAATTGAAATGTTAATAAATAAATATGATAATATTTTTGCAAAACACAAATTTGATATTGGTCAGGTGCAGAATAATGAAGCACATATAAAACTTTTAGAACATAAATTTGTAGCTGAAAAACCATACAGATGTTCAATGGAGGATCAAAAAGAGATAGAATTCCAAATAGGAAAATTGTTGAAAGCGAATCTGATTGAAGAATCTTCCTCACCTTTTGCAGCACCAGTCACTTTGGCATATAAAAGAGATGAGGTATCTAAGACCAGATTGTGTGTTGATTTCCGTGAACTCAATAAATTAATTGTTCCCGAACCACAGCCTTTCCCATTGATCGATGAAATCATAGCCAAGACCCGAAATGCAAAGTTCTTTACTTCATTAGATGTAAATTCTGCCTTTTGGTCGATTCCTGTCCGTATCAAAGATAGATATAAGACTGCTTTTGTGACACAAAATGGTCACTGGCAATGGAAATGTTTACCTTTTGGACTCAAAACATCCCCAGCCATATTTCAACGTATTTTGAACAAAATTATCAGAAAATATAACTTGAATTCATTCTGCCTAAATTATATAGATGATATTCTAATATTTTCTTCAACATTTGGACAATATATAAAACATTTGGAGGAACTCTTGAAAGCAATATGTGATGAAGGATTCAGACTTAAATTTATCAAATGTAATTTTGCCAAAGAAGAAGTAAAATATTTAGGACATATTGTAGGAAATAATACAGTACGACCCATAAATGACAATTTGATTTCCATTAGGAATTTTTCTCCACCAGATAATCGGAAGAAGAATTCTTGGGTAAGGTTAATTTTTATCACAAATATATAAAACATTCAGCTAGATTATTAGAACCGTTGCATAATTTACTGAGGAAAGATATAAATTCAACTGGTCATTGGATTGTCAGGAAGCTTTCATTAAGGTTAAGGACATCCTTTGTTCTGAACCAGTTCTTGCAATTTTCGACCCAAATGCCTATATTACTATATATACTGATGCCAGTATTCAAGGAGTAGGAGCTGTTCTTAAACAAAAACAGATTAATGGTGAAATGAAACCCGTAGCATATTTTTCTAAAAAACTTAATAAATATCAGAAGAATAAGAAAGCAATATTCCTAGAATGTCTGGCTATCAAGGAGGCAATAAAATTTTGGAAATATTGGCTAATGGAAAAAGAATTCGTTGTTGTTACTGATCATAAGCCATTAGAAGGAAAAGAATTTCGCACAAGACCAGATGAAGAGCTGGGTGACATGATGAATTATTTATCACAATTCAATTTTGAGATTAGATATGAACCAGGAAAAGAAAATGTAGAAGCAGATTGCCTTTCTAGAAACCCAGTTCTGGAAGAAACGGAAAATATGGACGAATGTATAAGAACAGTTAATTTGGTGGCATTAAATGAAATAAAAAACGATCAACGGAATAATCTATTAATGATAAATAACATGAGAAGAACTGTTATACAGAAAGATATATTTTACAAGTTGCAAAAAAATATCAAAAAAGTAATTTTATCGAATGATTTCGGAAAAGATTTAATCAGAAAATTGCACAAGCATTATGGTCACATTTGTGCTAGTAAGATAAATAAAAAAATCAGAAGGTTTTATTACATTCAAAATATGGATTCGCTGGCGAGAGAAGTTTGTGGATCATGTGACATATGTTGTAAAAATAAAACGAGAGTAGGTCAAAAGTATGGCCTTCTTTCACAACTGGGTCCAGCAAAAGAACCATTTGAAATTATGTCATTAGACACAATTGGAGGCTTTGCTGGAAATCGTTCTTCAAAAAGATACCTTCATCTCCTAGTTGACCATTTTACTCGATATGCATTTGCGAGTACTTCAAAACATCAAACAACTGAAGACTTCATCAAATTAATTAATAAAATTCAAGATAAACGACCAATCAAAACAGTATTAACAGATCAATACCCGGGAATAAATTCGGAAAAATTCAGACAGCACATGAAAAATTTGAATATACAATTGATTTTCACAGCAGTAGATTGTCCTTTTTCAAATGGTTTGAATGAACGATTAAATCAGACACTAGTGAACAGAATAAGATGCAAACAAAATGAGAAGAAAATTAGAGCTTGGACGAAAATAGCAGATGAATGTATTGAAGAATACAATAGGACAGACCATTCTGTAACTGGATATAGCCCAGAATATTTACTTTATGGAAAAACTGATCCCATTGCTCCAGAAGAACTTATTGAAAAGAGTAATCTACCAAAAGATAAGGAAATAGCATATAAAAATTCTTTACGTTATCATGAATATAATAAAAAACAAGTCGACAAGCATAGGAAACATTATAATTTTAAAATTGGAGATTATGTTTATGTTGAAAATAAATCTAAATTGAATAGGAAAAAACTTGAGGAAATAAGAATAGGACCTTTTCCAATAGTGAAGAAAATTTCAGATACCATCTATGAGATAGACATTGGAAATAAAAAAAAGGACAATAATTATTTTCATGTAACAAAGTTGCTCCCATATGACAACGCCAACATATAATGGTTTGTTGCATACATTGTGTGGGGGGATGTAAAAATGAACAGTGTCATTTCTTCTAAAAAACTACTTTCTATTTTATCTTCTATGTTTTATTCGATTTCAGCTTAGAAAACGCCTTGATTTGTCAGTTGTTAATTAATGTCATTTTATATTTCAAATATCGTTAATTTAAAACCCGAAGAAATAGCATTGTTTTTGATTTCTTTCAGGTTCGTAATATTATTCTTTTTAGTTATCAGAGTTTGTTTGTTATATTTTCAACTAAAGAAAATGAATCTTTCAGATTGAAGACATCAAATCATCTATTTCTTGAAGTGAGAAATAAGAATTGATTTCCATTCTTATATATATACCTATATATACATATACATATATATATATATATATATATATATATATATAAATATATACCTATATACATATATATATATATATATATATATATATATATATATATATATACCTATATATATATATATATATATATATATATATATATATATATATATATATATATATATAAATATATACCTATATATACATATATATATATATATATATATATATATATATATATACCTATATATACATATATATATATATATATATATATATATATATATATATATAAATATAATATATTTATGTATATATATATATATATATATATATATATATATTTATGTACCTACAGAATTACTGAATCTCTTCGTGTTGATGCATACATATATTTCGGATAGTTTTGAAAGCAGTCACTGTTCCCATTATATGTTTTCATCGTAGAGAAAATATGTTACATTGAATCTGATCCTAATGAAAATATTGTATTTGTTTTACTAAATTCTAAATGAACTTTGTTCTACTGATTATTATTTTCAATAATTTGCTCTCGAAGAAAAATAAAAATTCTAATATAAATAATTTCGATATTTGTTTTTTCATTTAATGACCGTCAAACGTTGTTAATTTATTCAATTCTGCCTGCTATTTAATACAGAATATATAGCCAAAAGAAATTCATTTCAACCGGGTGCCCCACATCTCTTCTTTTTATTGTTTCTCGTATCTAATGGTACGACTTTTTTTCGACCTATTCAGTGATTATTTCACTGTGAATTTTATATTAGGGTGTATACTGTTGGGAAAATAAAAAATTAAATTTTAAATACAATTCTACTGATTATTCTCTCAAAACTTCAGACATCAGTGAACTTTCTGAAACGTTAGCGTCATGCTGCAATATCAGAGTAAAAATAATAACGACGAACGAAATTCACGACATATAAGACATTTCAAATTGAAAAATGTGAAACAACTATCAGAATTCCCATTATCTGAGGTATTATACAATTCTTCAATCGTTAAAGAAAGAGAAAAAGTCAATTTCCTGTTCAAATATCTACACAATTTTGGATTATCTCGAAAGTCATTGAAACTCATCGACAATTCATTAGAACTCCATTGAAAATCGAAGACGAATTTGTGATAAATATTCGCCCATTAAATATTCTATCAACTCAAAGTCTATAAATCTGAACACGGCAATGAACTCGGAACTTCTAAATCGGCGATTTATATGAATGGGGGATTGATAAATCATTCCCGAGAACTGAGAAGGATTGATGATATATCAAAGAATGAAGAAGAGTACATGTGTCGAACGAATAATATTCTCAATAATTTCCAAATTGTTTGAGGTAACTTTATTCAATAAGTTGGTGAAGAAAATTTCTCCAAGGTGACAAGCAAACAACCCTTCCGTTTAATTTGAATGTGAGGATGAATTATAATTTTTTGAGTACACAACACTGACGAGGCGTAATAAGTTCTAAAATAACTTCATTTCATCTCTAAAGATTGATTTTTAGGTTTGAATGTCAATGAGGTTCATTTGTCAAAGATTATATGCCTATTTAATCATTGCATATAGTATTGAATCCGAGCAGGTAATCCTTAGCAATCGCGCCTCCGCAGTCGCAAAAGGCAACCTCGGCCATAAAAATCTCCCGGCACTGTCGAAGTTTGATGGGAATTTTGCACTCGGATACACGTATTTTTCGACGGCGTCAGGAAAACACCAAATCTTCTCTCGAACCGATTGTACCATCGGAAAGGGACTAATCCATTGCCATAAAGCCTGCTTTCAACCGCCCAAAATGAACTCGTAGTTCTGATAGCCCCAGCTCTTGCAATTAGATGAAAAGGTGGCCTTCGCCCGCCCTCTTATAGCGCAACTACAAAATCGGTGATCAATCAAAGGTTTATCATCGAATTGTATTCGCCTACGTAAGTATCGAGCATATACAAATAAATAAATAAAATAATGCATTATATACAAATGAATAAATAAAATAATGCATTATTGGTACCACATATTCTATATGAATTTCAGCTTTATACACTCTATATAATCTATGCGAAATCTCACACTTCCTCATCCGTGCTTAGGATGGTATACAAAGTTTTGTCTTCTTGTATTAATATATAGATATGTCGATTTATTCCAATTTTATTGGGATAATTTGGAAAAAAAATAGACACTCTAACTAATAGTCAAGGTACTCATTTGAGAAGTAATAATAAAATTTTAGAAAAACTATATTGTTGGTCGATATGTTAAACATTAAAATATCCTCCTCAGTTCAGAAATGTTTTAGAAGTGTTCCAAAAGTTAAATTCTCGAAGAGATTGCAACCAAGTAACATTTACTGTAAATGTGAAGTCTGAAAAACTAAATAACATTACGATATGAAAATAAATTTAAACACATTATATATATATATATATATATATATATATATATATATATTCTCAATAAGTCTCATTGAGTACAATTTCACTCATCAAAAACTTATTACGCTGCTATATTTTATGGCTGGCTTAAACTTATCATGAATTTGTTCGAAAGAACCATAAAATATACTATCTCGGAAACGCTCACACGCTAAAATAATTCGTCGTGTAGAAACCATAAAAATGTTATATTTTCGCTCTGGTAAACACTCAGGGATAAGATTGTCTAAAGAGTTCTCCCAGACGACATATTATAGTGATATATTACAGAAGAAGAGTTCCGTTTTATGTGCGATTCAAGAAATCTCATTGGGGTGAATTTGTTTCGCAGAAAAATTCACTATCGTAACTCTGTCTGAAGTAGGAGATCATCACCAATTATTTGAGTAGTACTGAAAAAATTACAATATGAACATCGTTCTAAGTCTTGAAATAGATAGCATTCATCTACAGTGCACCAAAATGTACACAGTGTTTACCATCATATAACTATCAACTAATATGATAACGATTTCAAAGGTGACCGACTAGATCTCCACGCGACACGACAGCATGTAGGCCAGTGTTGCCAAATTACAAAATGAAATTTCAAGAAGTTTATTTTGGGATAAGTTAGGTTGTATCTTTGATTCTCCTAATTTTAATAATTGGAGGAAACCACCGATCAACGATTTCTGTATTTATTTTTTGTGGTGCATTGCTGTACTATATAAGATGTTAACATCCATTAGGAAAATTATTAGTCTGTTGAAAAACCGTATTTCATGGAAACTCCTAGCCAGTGAATAATACAGATAAATGTAATGATGGGCTTATAAATTCTCGAGTAATCCCGATAAAACACACGATGTATTGTTGTCCACGTAATAAACAGAAAGAATATTTGGAGTTTACTCTTTTAAGAAACGATTTTCATATTCAGCCGCGCTATAAAAATTCTATGCGGAGTGAAATCGAACGTTAACTAGAAGTGAAATATTACGTTCCTTTGCGCAACGTACTATGCGCCCTTTCACTACGAGATTAGTATATACCGCTGCATATATTAGGGTATTCTGATATTTGTGCACAATAAACAAAAGCGATTGAAGTTAATAAAACTTTGTAAGTTATTGAAAAACTGGTTTGAATGACCATGAATAACGAAGAAGAAGAATCTGACGTGGATGCGGTTTATTTTAATATTATTATTATTAAGGTAAGGTGGGGTAAGTGTGTAGCAATATTTGGAAAGTTCGTATATACATCATATTTTTAAACAAAGCACTAGAGTTGCAGATCTAAAATTTTGGCATAACATAGTTATGGGTATTGCCTACAAGTCCTCATAATAAAACTTTGATATAGACACATTTTCGCATTTATTTCTATATTATATATATTTCTATGCCCATAGTACACACTTCTCCTGTGAAACGGGGAAAGTGTGTATGCAAGCCAAATGCAATGCACATATCAAGAAATGTAGAAGTCTGGGGCAAGTGTGTAAAACTGCGATATTTTATTTTTCGACTGGTGCAAAAAAAAATTTTTATCTTACAAACTCTTCAAGTTACAAACTTTTCAACAAGAAATGGACATTAACTGAATAACTAAAAGTGAAGAAAGAACATAAATATATCCTAAAGGTAAAGTAAAATACTTGAATAAATCGAGTTATATTACTAATGAACATTATAATCTGTAAAAGAAATTCCAAATCGATGCAGACCCCTTTTACTAACAACTGGCTTTGGAAGAACCATAATAATATTTTGAGTTCCAATGAAAGCACATTCCTCAGGATCAGCCCAGATGAAAGAATTTGTAGCAGTTGGATCTAACGAATGAACGTTTCTTAAAAATTTTAATTTTACTTCTTCGTCTTCTTTTTTTGTCGACAGTAACATGAATACTACCAATATCCAATCACCAACATCTACATCTGAATTTTCTTTGTTTAGTTCATCCATAAATGTGATCAATTCTTCCTAATCTCTAAATTCTTCGTCAATATCATCGTCACTCTGGTCTTCACAAACTTCTTCTTCATCTGATGATGTTTCTGATTCACTGACTACGTTAGAGACTTTACTTTTTTTTCACTGTCTTCTTAATTGGTTTTTTCTGTAAATGTTTAATTACCTCTGGAGCAGTTATAATTTCAGCTCCACCCGCGATTTTTCTTCTAGGTTTCTTGTCTTCTTTTCCTCTGTGATGTTTCACCATTTCCAGGAGCAGCTCTTCAAATAGTGAACTTTTCTCATGTTCACTATTAGTACACACTTGTCCGGCTGAATTAATACACACTTCCACAGAGTAGAATTTTAGTGGGACAAGTGTGTACTAGTACCAAATAATAATAAACGCTTAATCTAAAATAAAAATAACGACTGTAGGTTAAAATTGAACTGTTTCTTACCATATTTGTAGTAAAAAAACTTCAAAAAACTCACTTGGAACTATGATGTCACACGATGAGTAAACGTCTACCAACTACATGCACTGTGTATGGTGAGAGGTTATGAAATATTAGCTTTTCCCGCCAATATAGCAATTATCTTAACTTCGGCTGTAGCTTACAATGGCCTATTATGAACCTTTAGATACTGTTTTATAGATGGCCACACCAGTATGTTATCGGAATAGGAATTATTTGGCGCTTACACACTTACCCCGAAAACACACTTACCCCACTTAACCTTAATTAAATTAACGAACAGCTGTATGTTATTCAATGTATGTATGTATGCATGTTTGACTAATTTCATATATCTTTTATATTTTAAATTATGTATTATATTATTGAAATTATTGTTGGAGTTTACGCCGCATATATTAGGGTATACCGGCAAGAGTGGATGTATGTATAGGTATATATGATATAACACATGCAACAAAAACCTACCCGTCAATTTGTGTTTTGATTTAAGAGTGTAGTTTATTTATTTATATATAGTTGTACTTATATTTGTGCACAAAAAATAAAATTATTAAGTGAACGAAAGATATAAAAAAAACTCGGAGCTGATACTCATTCTTCACCATGCTGTTTGATACGATATTCTTCTTGTCATTTCAGAATTTTTCTTGTTTGTTTATGTTTATATAATATCCAGGTAACACCCATTATTGACTCCACGAACTATCAAGTTAATAATCATTTGTTTCCATACATTTATCAGTTGTCATAATATCTACATTATGAAAACATATTTTTTCTAGTTAACTGTTCTATACGATGTTTTACTTTCCATAACATCAAGAATCTGAATAATGGAATATTTTTTCAGCTCAGGAAAGGTATGGAAGTCCGGCAGCACTCCAGACATATTTCGTTTTGTTGATATGGAAGAACATACGTTTCATTTATAACCGGTGATTACTACCCAGTATTAAGTGATTTAGAAGAAGAATTGAAACAATTTTTTTTGAATTAACCTCCTTTACTTATCTTGTGGTGAGAGTTGACTGGTAGAAATCGTCACGTAAGGAAAAGCGTTATGCTCCCTCCATGCAACTTTCTCTCTCTGTCAGTCTGTGTGCGTGCGAATATCGAGATCCAAGCAGACTGTTATTTGCTAATTGGTTTTGTAACGGACAATTGATAAATTATATGGTGCTTGATTCCTCAGAATACAGCAAAAGATAGTTGTCGGCATGCTTTGGAAAATAATATTTTAAAAGGACGGGATTTATGTCGTTGGCGAGATGCGTATATTTCGGACTTCCACAGACTTCTTACAAGAACACAAAAAAACTAGTCATTATTTATTTATTTATTTAGTCAATTTGGTGTTCTGCTGCACTGCGACCTCAAGGTCTATTGTACCCCCCCATCAGAGCTGTTTTCTGTACTAAGGCGTCTATCTACAGTTCGCCTTCTAGTTGCAGAGTATTAATAAACTCCTAAATATCTGGGAAGGTTTCAAAGCAGTGGCGTAGATAGGGGGGGGGGAGGAAGAAGGGGATCAATCCCCCCCCCATGAGCCTACGAAAAATATAATAGAATTGAATAAAAGTCTTCGTATCTACGTATTTAAGTATACATGAAATTTATTATGCACTAGCACCTCTTTTGGTATTATGTATGTGCGATTATATGAAAATCATCTAGATATGTTTTCGTGACGATTGTGCAATTGTGTGTGCAATATCTACTTATAATTTCAACATTATAAGTAATCAAGAAATTGAATCGTTTTTCTAATTTTGGGTGAAGTAACTAGTAGTTTTGAGCATATTCTATTCAATGTTCAATTAGTAAATTTAATCGGTCACTTTGAGCAAAAAACGTGTTTAAAAAAGTTCAAATGGGTCTAATTGAAAATTTTTATTTCGAATGGAAGAAGTCAATCTAAATCACCTCGCACTTCTTCTCTTTATAAATTGTATACTGTACTTACTATTAAACAAAACTGCTCGAGCTTCTATGGTGTAGTATTATATCTAAAACACGAGCACTTTTGTTTAATAGTATAGGTAGTATAAAATTTGGAAAGAAAAGAAGTGCGAAGAAATTTTGATTGACTTCTTCCTTGATAAATAATATTTTCCATGTCACACACGTTTTCTGTTCCTAGTATATTTTCAATATATCAATTCAATATATCATTATTTAATATTTCGAATATTTTTTGAGGTAGAGTAGGTATCAAAATATGAGTAAATTTTGGCTTTGACAATTTAATTACTCCATAACATTTTGAAGTAAATAAAAATTTTCTGTGATAGCGTTCAATCTATTTCTGGACTTGGAGAAAGATTTACTAATCATGAGAATATAGTCCAGTCAACAAGTGCTTTTTTTGTTCAATTTTGTTCATGAGTCTCGGAAAAATATGAACAAGGTGTCATTCGATTCGAAAGAGCACGAAGATATTTTTTGAAAAAATTTAAGTTCCGTTCATGAAAATTGTAAAAGTTATAATCAATTTACTGAAAGAAAAAATTATCTCAAAAACTAATTGATATATTTGATATCTAAATACATATACAAAAAGAGGAAATTTTCTAAAAGAAAGTCTCCCGGAACTGTAGGATTAATATTTATAGTTTTCTCAGAGTAAAAATACGGCCGACAACGGGTACTTTCGCAAGCCAGACTGGCTTGCAAAAGTACCGACCATTTGGGACACTTTAACAATAAACATTGTTCAACTATATTAAATATTAAATTAAGGAATAAAAAATTTCTGGTTCTTACTGGATAGGTAAATGAACAATAATCCAGTGACAAAACATTTTTATCGCGATTTTTCAATTGGTGAGGCAATAGTTTTTTGCTCTTGAACAAGAACATTGCAAGTGTAATAACTGTTAAACTATAGATCTGATACTTTTTTCCTTCCTTGGAGCTAGTTTCAAAAAAATGCAAAATAGATTCCTGTTAAAAAAATTTAATTTTTCAGTTTTTTATTAACAATTTACGCACTTTAATTAATCATAACTTTCTCTTCTTGATTCTCCCATAAACAACGCATTTGTTTATAACAATTTTTTAAACAGTAGGAGATGAATATTGAAAGAACCATTTCCATGTAGCTTATAAAAAACGGATCATTAAAATTATAAAAAAAATTAATTTTGATTTTGCAAAACTATACCTACGTAAATTGTCAATAAACAACTGAAAAATTGAAGTTTTTTCAATGGAGATTTACTCTGAAGCCTCATAATAATAACTCCAAGAATGAAAAATAATTTCAGATCCATAGTGAATAGTTATCACACTTACAATTTTCATGTTCAAGTACCAAAAAATTGTTAATTAACTATTGCATAACTAATTCAAAAATCGCTATTATCGCTGGATTATTGCTCATTCACCGATTTAGTAACTGTCTGAATTTTTCATTCCTTAATTTTCATATTTAATATGGAAAAATAATTTTTGAAGTGTCCTAAATGGGCGTGACTTGCCCAAACCAAATTACCCGTTTTCGGCCATATTTTTACCTATCTGAGAAAACTATGAATATTGGTGCTACAGTTTCAGTAGTTGTGTCTTTCTTTGAGAAATTTCCTCTTCTTTTCGAATCTTTCTTCAGATTTCAAGAATCTCTATTAATTTTTGACATATTGGCAAAGAACCAAACCCCCTTTTTTTCAGTATATTGTTTACTTTCTCAATTTTCGCGAGCGAATTTTTATTTTTCTCAAAAAACGTCTATATGCTATTCCGAATCGAGTGACACCTTGCTCATATTTTTCCGAGACTGCTGAAAAAAGTTGAACAAAAAAGCTAGACTAAATATGTTAGAAAGATTTTCGATGTTTTTCAAGCATGATTTATACGAAATTGACAAAGCAGTTGATAAATTCATCAAAACTGATGAGTTTTATCAAAAATTTTTTACTTCCACACCTGCTGTTTTCGTAACTTGAAAGTGTGAAAGAAATATTTAATTCGTAAAGGCGATGTTAAGCCTAAAAATTCAATAATAGAGCTTGATGATTGCCTAGAAAATTTTTTTTCGAATATCAATATGTTGTTCAGAATATTAGCTATGCTGCCGGTATCGACGTTTGAAGCGAATAGAAACGATTCAAAGGTGCACGATAAAAGAAGTGGACTTGTAAGGACCCTTCAGAATATATAAAATTCATTGCAAATTAAAAACTTATGTTTGGCTAATGTTTTGTTTTTGAAAGGTTTGGCTGCTCTGGCAATTCATCGTTACATTGGAATCACAGCTGACGAAGTCATGAATGTCGAAAAACGCCGAAAACTAGATTTTCTTCTCTAATTTTCCCAAGAATATGTTCAATGATTTATATATCCAATTTAATATAATTCAATTTTTCACTAATTCTTGATAATTTTTTTCCAATTCAAATAATTTGAATTTTTTTGCAATTTAATTCAAATTTTCTGCTTATTTTGTTCTATCTACATGAAAGATTATTTTTATCAACAAGAATAGAACTTTAGAAAACAAACTTATGAAATTTTGCACTAAGTCATATCCCCCCATCGCAAAAAGCTATCTACGCCACTGTTTCAAGGAGGTTATGTTCTCACTCCTATAAGATTCTTCGCCAAAGCATTTCCTTCGTTGGCTTGCAATGGCGAGAATTCTTTAGCGAAGAGAACAGAAGTTTCCTCCTCCTCCTCTCCACAGAGTCTACACTCGTCAGTTTCTGATCTATTCTCATCAGATGCTTTCTGAGGCAACAGTGTCCTATAAAGAAGCCAGTGAGGAGCTGTAATTTATTCTTACTGAAATCAGAATATCCTTTGGATCTGCAGTTTTAACGTTCCGAAGAACCTTTTTGGAGTTATCCACCCCTGGAAGATTCCGCCAGTGTTTTTCTTTCGGTTTTCCCTTTCTCCCTAAACTCTTTCTTATAGGTGCATTTTCCTATACCAGAGAAAGGTTCTGGACCAATAAATGGCGTTCGTGCTCCCTTTCTGGCGAGTGAATCGGCCTCTTCATTTCCTTTGATTCCCTAGTGACCGAAAACCCAAACTAAAGAGGCCTTGTTATTCTTGTCTGAAACTAGTCATTTTTTTGCCGGATTTCTAAAAAATACGAACTTTAGAATTTTTTGAATATAGTGATTTTCATGAGGTTTTGCGAGCACAATAATAAAAGTTCAATATATTAAGAATTTATATATTCGTATTTCTTTTATATCACACGTAAGTTATATTATCACATTATTGCCAAGTATGTGTAATACAAATTTAAGAAAGTAAGTTATTAAAATTGTATAACCTGATACAATTATTTACTGTTTACACAAGCTTAATATCCATGACGTTAGAATGTTTAATATTTGCGTAGCCAGGGGCGGCTATTCGAAGGCGGCTATAGAGGCTAAGCCGCCTCCTCAATAATATTCCGTGTATTACTACTATATTATATTGAATAGTCGGCATTCAACATATTCATATTAATCCAAATCATATTATTTTATGCACCTACCTTCCTTTCAACCTACATTATATAATATAATTTATTAATTACGATAGAAGGTATTTACATTTACTGCTTACTGTATTTCATAAATTTCAAGATTTCATAACAACAGTGGCAATGCTGCATAGGCTTAATAAGGTATAGACTCGTTCATTATTCATTCATATGCCATGCCAGAGAGAAAAGGAAACGCTGCGAAAGAATATATCTTATTCACTTTATTGAAATAGACAAACAGGGGTAAAAGCAACACCGATTGAAGCTAGTTGCTCGGTTCAAAAAGAATACATCAATTCTCACACAATGTCGACCAATCGCAACTATAGACTTTCGGGTAAAATCGATTGAATTCGTTGGAAAGAATTAATCGTAGTGACTAGTAGACGAAAACAGTTTGTTTATTTATTTTGCTCGCTTATTGTTTTAAAATGAGTTCGGTTACTGAAGTTAATTTCAAAAATTTCAATGGTGACTTGATGGAATATTTGTTATCCCATAAGTGCACTTATGACGATAAAGTTTTAATAAAAACATTGCGACCTACCCCGGAATTAAACAATTTGGCGCAGCGTAACAAAAATCATAATCGCGGTTTTAATATCAGAAATTATGAGAGACATCCTTGGCTAACCGGATCACAGGTAAAAAATGAATATTTTGTTGGCAGTGTTTACTTTTTACTAGGGAAATAGATACCTATTTAATATTTCAGGGTGCTTGTTTTACTTTGATTTTCTTCAAATTATAGGGCAGTCGATCTTGAAATCCTAAAAATTTTCGCCTATGGTGTATTTTTTAACACCTCTTGTAGCCTCCTCAAACCAACACCTCACGAGCAGCTCCTGTTGCGTACATTACAGAAAGATACAATAGTGAAATCTGCTAGTATCCGCTCATCTTCAGTAAAAATTGAAAAGATTAAGCAACTTCAAATCCCCCGTTTCAAAGAAACTTCAAATCTAATAGTTTCACTTGCTTGTTTAAGAATGAATTACTATTATTATCCCACTTCTTTCATAGATCTTCTGTTATTCACTGTTATACCACTGTAATTACTGCAGAATTATTGGTTCTTTTTTCAATAAACGTTGAACAAAATGAACAACAAAAACGAGCGAAGATAATTGTTCTGCAAGAAAATCATGAAAAACGGAATCCACGTTCGTTCACAAAGTAAAAACAGCACATTTCATTTCGCGAAATTACTTTCCGATAATTTCACATCGGCTCGCAACTCATCTCAATCTTTCGTGACTACAAATTACCAAATTGATACGAAGCGGTATCCGTTCCTCTAAGAAAAGTTCGCAAAAACTCATTTTCTATTCAGGCGAATTGAGAGAGCCATCGATACAAGAACCATGATGGAGTAGCTTTCTTCATAGAACATATATTGTTTCCCTTGGGAAATTTCGCAGGCTCTCGTGCTAGGACCGCGGTGATTGCAATATTTTCGAAATATATTGAAGTCGACAGTCTTGAAATAACTTATATATTTTTCAATATCTTGCTACATCATGATCGAAAATAAAAATGCCAAGGTTGTAATAATAGTTACAATGGAACTGAGTTGAAGTTACGGAAGAATAGAAAATCTGAAGTGGTGATTGGAAATTCATATCTCTAGAATAATTGAAATAGGTCCACTGAATAACGAATTACTCAAACTATTATATATCATACAAACGTGTGAGCAACTCCGTAACTGAAGTCGTTATTTTTATGCGAAGTGCATCGCGTATGGTATGGGAAACCACGTTTTAATAGCGAATCAATAGTATACTACTATTATTCAACGAGCACAAAATGTTTGCTATTTTTCACGAGGGTGAAGTTGGCGACACGAGCCGCAGGTGAGTGTCGCAATTCACCCGAGTGAAAAATTATAATTTTATGCGAGTAGAATACTATACCTTGTCCACGACTTCCTCGAAAAAAATAGTAATAATCTGCATTTTCAACAATAAAAATAGTTATCAAAAGCGTTGACATAACATTTTCTGTGTTCACTGAAAACTGCATACTCACGTAAACGTTAACTATTTCACTTGACATCGATTCCATTCATTTCTTTCACTCTGATGAAAATGAAATAGATAATTTTGTATTTATTTATTTATATTAATATCAACAGAACAATTATTGAAAATAAATGAAGGCATTGAATTTATAGTTATCTTACTTGAATAAAACATAAAAATCTAATAACAATACTATCCTAACAATGTGAATGATAGTCTCAAGTTTGGACATACGTTTTGAGTGTGACGTCATGCAGTGTAAAATAAACCATTATTCACTATTGATCAATTGGTATAATTGTACTTCAGGAAGCACACGTATAATGAATGATTTATAGTACAGTCGTGGACAAAATAAGTTATTATTTCGATAATTCGAAACTATAATGATTTGACCCGGCTAGCACCCGGCGCCGTACTGCGTCCAGGGCAGACGGTGTCAAATTGGCTACTGGCCGTGTAGATGTGGACCCGAGGGCGTCACACGGAAATTTGGCTACCAGGAAGAACCCACAAAGGTTAGACAATACTCGAATTGCTACATGGAATGTCCGCGGCCTGAACAAAGCCGGAAAGTTACAGATTTTGGAAAATGAACTGACACGCTGCGAAATAGATATAGCAGGGATCTCAGAGACCCACTGGCAGGGACATGGTCACTTTGGCACGTCCAACTATAAAGTTTGTTATTCTGGCAAAGAAAACAGAAGTGTACATGGAGTCGGTTTCCTAGTGTCGAATAGACTGAATTAAGCTATTCTAGGATACGAAACAATAAATGAACGAATAAAAACAATAAAAATTAATTCTCAACCCTGCATTGTCAACATAATGCAACTATACGCACCCACATCTGAAGCTGATGGAGACACTATAGAGGAATTTTATAGGACAATTGAAACCACAATTAGTAAAATCCCGAATAAAGAAATATTAATCCTAATGGGAGACTACAATGCAAAGGTTGGAAGCACTCTTACGGACAACCACATCAGAACTATGGTGGGAAGACATGGAATGGGAGCACGCAATGAAAGGGGAGATCGTCTGATACAATTCAGTATAGACAACAAATTTACAATTGCCAATACCGTTTTTGCGCAACACAAACGCAGACTATACACATGGCGTTCACCTGATGGAAAATACAAGAACCAGATCGACTATGTTCTAATCCGACAACGATGGCGATCTTCCATCACAACCGCGAAAACTCTCCCATCCGCTGACTGTGGCACAGACCACCAACTGCTTATGTTTGAGTTGACCATAAAACTAAAATCCTGCAGGAGGAATGAAATTAAACATTTTCCCAAGATCAACCCAGAGCAAGCTCCAACATTTGCAACGAACGTTATACAAAAAGGACAGGTGCATATAACATATATCACCAACATGAATCCAAATGACATATGGCGGACCCTCAAAGACTCCATAAATGAAACACTTAATGAAGTGACATCAGAAACACAAATTAAAAAACAACAACCGTGGCTATCAGCTGAAACGTTGAATCTCATTTCGAGCAGAAGACATATTAAGAACACAGGCATGAACAACAGAAACGATGGGGAACGATACAGTCTTGAACAGAGAAATCCAAATTACCTCCAGGAGAGATAAAAATGCACACTTTATGAAAATATGTGCAGAACTACAAAAATATGCTGACCATAACAACACCAAAGACCTGTTTACACAGATCCGCCGTATTACTAGAAAATTTAAACCACGAAATTGGGCAATTAAAGATAAAGATAACAACATAATCAACGAATTTGACCAGATAATCAAGATATGGCGGAGTTACTGTGAAGACCTTTACTTTGACGATAACGCTGTCGACATAGAAGTTCGTGAATATGAGGAAGAACCAGACATCCTGAAAGAAGAAGTTCATGACGCTATTGAAAAGCTTAAGAATGATAAAGCGGTGGGAAAAGATAGGATATCGGCGGAAGTATTGAAATCATTAGATGAGTAAGGTCAGAATATCATACACCAACTATGCCAGAGAATATGGGAAACCTGCATATGGCCGATGATTGGTCTACATCTGTGATAATACCAATACACAAAAAAGGCTCAACAACCTACTGCAACAACAACCGCCTAATCTCCCTAATTACACATGTTAGCAAAATAATGCTGTATATACTACAAGCAAGGCTGGAATCATTCATCTCTAGGCAAATTGCTCCTGAGCAGGGGGTTTTTGTGAAAGGTCGAGGAACTCGAGAACAAATTCTGAACGTCAGACAACTCATAGAGAAAGCTCGAGAATACTACACTCCTATGTACCTATGTTTCGTTGACTACGAGAAGGTCTTTGATCATGTGAAATGGTCACAACTGTGGAGAGTGCTTCAAAAGATGGGTGTACCAAGACATCTGATTAACTCTCATTAAGCAGCTATATGAGGATAGTACTGCCGTTGTCCAGATCGAAAATACTGTCTCTGAGAAATGCAAGATTCGCAAAGGTGTTCGACAGGGATGCGTACTCTCTCCACTTCTGTACAATATATATAGCGAATTCATAATGCGCTTAGTTTTGGACAACTGGAATGGAGGAATCAGGATAGGGGGGGAAAAGATCTCCAATCTTCGGTTCGCTGACGACACTGTTCTCATAGCGGAGAGCGAAGAAGAACTTCTAGAATTGTTGAATGAACATAAAAATATGAGTGCAGATTATGGTCTTAAAGTAAATTATAGCAAAACTAAAATCATGATAATTGATCGCGAAAGTGAGAATGCGAGGCAACCTGTGAGGATTGGCAAATGCGAAGTTGTGCAGCGGTTCACATACCTTGGCTCCACCTTGCACAGCTCTGGCAGCTGTGAACCTGAGATTCGAAGGCGTATTCAGTTGGCAAAAGTCGCAATGGCTCAGCTAACAAAGCTGTGGAGGGATAGAAACCTCACAAAAACCACGAAAATTCAGCTGGTAAAAACATTGGTGTTTCCGGTCTTTTCCTACGGCTCAGAGACATGGGTGATACGTGCCGCTGACAGAAGACGCATAGACGCCTTTGAGATGTGGTGTTGGCGTAGGATGCTTCGAATACCTTGGACGGCTAGAAGGACCAATATCTCAATCTTGAATGAAATCCGTCCACAACAGCGACTATCTTCCCTGACATATGGCCGGATCTTGAAATTTTTTGGCCACATCAATAGAAATGATAATATCGAGAAGCTAGTTGTTCAAGGAAGATCAACAGGACAGCGTAGACGCGGAAGATCGCCGTCCAGATGGACCGATATAATCTCCAAACTCACAAACATGAGTCTGGAAACTGCAACATGCGAAATGAACAACCGGCAAGGATGGCGACGTATTGTACACAGAGGCATCCATAACAAGGACGAAGAGTTAAGTCTCTCATAATCACTACACATCGGCCACGATGTTGGACTGAGAAGAAGAATTATTTGAAGATAATTTATTTCATAGAAGAAAAACATACGCCAAGTGCATCTCATACTAGATACCAAAAACCATGGTTTCAAAATTTTACGCATTGAGAATCCCATCAATATAAAACCGTTAGCTTCCGCATTGAATAACATAGCTATATTCACATATTCAAACGTGAGCCCAAACAATAAATTTATTCAACATAATTACTTCAAGCAATCAATATCAAAATTAACTTCTGTACTGAAATTTTAAGATATTTTTTTCAATATCGAAGATGAGAAATATAAATTCATTCAGTCAGGGACTTATAAACTGATTTGTTACGAAAATAATTTTTTTTTATAGGTTAAATATGCCGTTTTTTGCGATGATAATTCTATTTTAATCAAAAATCGACTTTAGTACGCATGAATAAAAACTCGTGGGCAGCAGAGCTCTGTAACTGAGGTAGTATTTTGAGCGCGAAATGCATCGCATCGAGATGTGATACTAATAAATTGAATTATATTTTGAAAAATCACGCGTAAATAGCAAATCGAATTGGAAAGTTCAAAATAATTTATTTTATAAAAAAAATTGTGAATTGCAGAGTTGCTGAGGAAAAAATTAACGAACGAACGTACCTCAACATAAACTCAATCCAAATAACAATTTTCAACCATCTATTGTAAAAAAAATTCGCAAGCATCGTGTACTCAACATTAACTCAATCTACGTACCAAGTGTGAACCCTCTAACTCAATTTGCAGAAGCTGTGGAGTTTGGCTTATTTTCAAAAACCATGAAAAAACAAAAAATATCTACGTAAAAATGGCGGCGGTTGGAAAAATATGAACAAATTTTGATAGCTTATAATATAGCTTATATTGATAGCAAATATTTCAGCTCATTTGGTGTGATACGAACAGCTGAAGTATACTAAACTTAGAAATATCTATGTAAAAATGGCGGCGGTTGCACAAATTTTTGGTACTTTTGTTCTGCAAGGGAAGCAATCCCAATTTCAGCTCATTCGACTTTATGGGAGTCACTGGAGATGTCAATATATACCAAGAAAAAAAATTTAAAAAAATAAAATATATATATATATATATATATATATATATAAATTTATATATAAATATATATATATATATATATATATATATATATATATATATATATATATATATATATATATATATATATATATATATATATATATATATATATATATATATATATATATATATATATATACAGGGTTGCGATAAAGTATGGAACCAAGTAAATATCTTTCGAACGAAAAGGAGAATATTTATGAAATTTTGCAGGTAAGTCCAATGGCGCAAAATGCATCTGATGTATGATTTTTTGTTGATAATATACTTCCGGTTGTACCAGAAATAGACCCTAAGTCGCTTATTTTAAATGGGATACCCTATACATTATCACATTTTTGGATTGAACTTAAGATTCTAGACAGATTCTATGCATCATGTCCTATATCTAAGTCTAAGCGTTTTTGACATATTCAGGTTTTTATGTCAAAAACGACGATTGCAAGCCCTAATATAATTATCAATTGTTCCTATAAGGAAGCCTTTATTACTTACTTTGGGTTAGATTCCTTGTTGAAAAGGACCCACTCTAATAGATTTTGAATAATATTTGGATAACTAGTTATACAGGGTGTGCAAAAAATAAGATCTAAAATGAGATTGAGAAAACTGACAAAAATCAATTTTTTCAAATGGAAACCCCCCATATTCTTTATTTTGTAGTATTAAGCATTTAAAAAGAAGGTAACTTTGTATGAGGTTATCTTCACCTAAAATTTGAAGTTTTCGAAATATTGCCAATTTGATATTTTTATATGGCAATTTTGCATTCAATCGTTAAACAATTAGATCTAGGATAGCGACGATCGTATTTGAATTTCAAATCATCGTTATACTCGTTTATAACTTACTACATATGCATACACACAACATCAATTTGTTTATCAGAACGTTTTTTTACGGTAATGTAAAAAACTCAAAAGAAGTTGAATTGATTTTTGTCAGTTTTCTCAATCTCATTTTAGATCTTATTTTTTGCACACCCTGTATGACTAGTTATCCAAATATTACACAAAATCTATTAAAGTAGGTCCTTTTTAACAAGGAATCTAACCCAAAGTAAGTAAAAAATGCTCACTTATAGGAACAACTGATAATTATATTATTCGTCGTTTTTGACATAAAAACCTAAATATGCCAAAAACGCTTAGACTTAGGTATATGACATGATGCATAGAATCTGCCTAGAATGTTAAGTAGAATCCAAAAATGTAATAACATATAGGGTATCCCATTTAAAATAAGCGACTTAGGGCCTATTTCCGGTACAACCGGAAGTATATTATCAACAAAAAATCATACATCAGATGCATTTTGCGCCATTGGACCTGCAAAATTTCATAAATATTCTCCTTTTCGTTCGAAAGATATTTACTTGGTTCCATACTTTATCGCAACCCTGTATATATATATATATATATATATATATATATATATATATATATATATATATATATATATATATATATATATATATATATATATATATATATATATATATATATATATATATATACCTTTTTGATAATTATTAGCAATAACAGGCTTGGTGAATCTCAAAAAATTCAATTTTATTAAAAAGTTGACGTTTCGCCACGACAGTCGTGGCTTTATCAAAACTTTTGAAAAATTGAAATTTCTTTGACATTTATTGATTTGAAAAAATTTGAAAAGTTAAAAAAGACTACTATGTTTCATCAAAATTTTTCGGCTCTGGCCGTTCTTTGTTATTTATTACGTGCTATTCAGTCCAATATTAACATTCAAATCTGTTATTATTAGATGGTAAGGGAAATCACAGAAACCTTTACCCACGTAATGTTCGAAATAGTTTCAAACTATTTTGATTTTGAAAAGTCAAAGAATAGGGTACTATTTATCTTTATTTCGAAAATTTTTCATTACGGCTGTGGCCGTCTTCAGTTATTAATTACGTGCTATTCAGTCCAATATCAACAGCCAAGTCCGTTGATATCAGATTAATATTGGACTGAATAGCACGTAATAAATAACAGAGAACGGCTACAGCCGAAAAATTTTGATGAAACATAGTAGTCTTTTTCAACTATTCAAATTTTTTCAAATCAATAAATGTCAAAGAAATTTAAATTTTTCGAAAGTTTTGATAAAGTCACGAATGTCGTGGCGAAACGTCAACTTTTTAATAAAATCGAGTTTTTTGAGATTCACCGAGCCTGTTATTGCTAATAATTATTAAAAAGTTAAAAATAGTTCACAGACAACAACAATTCAAATAAATAAATAAATATTATATATATATATATATATATATATATATATATATATATATATATATATATATATATATATATATATATATATATATATATATATATGTATTAAAGTTTGAGAATACCAAAATACTACACAGGGAAACCAACAAGAGAAAACGAGAAATCCTAGAAATGATATATATAAAAAAGAATAATCGCGCTATAAACGAGAAAACAGATATTAAAAATTTGAGCAAAATATACCACAACATTTTATAAAAAATAAATAAACGACGTGAATAAAAAAACATGGGAAAAAGGAAAAAAGGAAAAAAAAAATAAAATTTTAAATTCTTTTAAATTGTGAATGTTCGTTTGTTTTTCTTAAATGTTGGCTCCCCATATATTGATTCTTAGTTTATATTTCTTAAAACGTCCAGGCCACCGGTCAATCAAACGAATCTCGGCGAGTTTAATATCATCTGCACGCCATACGCGTATATAAAGTATAGTGGAATAAGTAAACAATCGTAGATATCAATTCATTCAAAATTTGTGTATACGTTCAATGAAGTGAGTGTCGGCGTTTCCGAGGATAATTTTAAGCTAGGTAAATACTTTTCTGTGATATTTATAAAAATAGTTATGTTTCTTTCAGTGTTTTTTAATTTATCGACTAAATGTAGCTTTTAACTGTGACTTTGGTGACAATAATTTTTTCTTTCTCTCCATTGTAGTCCTTGAAAAAGGCTTTGTGAAGCCGAAACGTTGGAATAAGGAATGAAGAAATAAATGATTATATAGAAAGAGATCCATTTTATCTAAGCCACATTCCCAAGAAAAACTCAAAAATTATCACATATATATATATATATATATATATATATATATATATATATATATATATATATATATATATATCTGATATAATATATAGAAAGAAAGAAATCATGCGCGGGTGTATTTTCTCAACCGATTTAGACCTCCTAGACCACGATTTTCGAAAAAATTTACTTTGTCTGATATATACATATATATATATATATATATATATATATATATATATATATATATATATATATATATATATATATATATATATATATATATATATATATATATATATATATATATATATATATATATATATATATATATATCTCAGACATAAAAAAAATTTCGAAAATCGTGGTCTAGGAGGTCTAAATCGGTTGGGTTGTATTTTATGGGATAAAATACTACTAAAAAACACAAATTCCGTGATATTTTAAATATATCTGCAAAAATTGATTTGATAAACTGAGCAATTCAATTTCTGACGCTGATGAAAATTACGCAGGTCCTATAAAAAGTGTGGAAAATCTGTAAAAACTTCTTGCAGCTATCTCTTACAAAAAACTTTTTAACACTTACGTTTTCTTCGGATCATACTGGGGATACTTCTCTGGATCTCTCAACCTCAAATTATTCCTGATATCCGATGTGGCATTGGCAACTCTACTATGTGATAGTGTTCCAGGAAGCAGCATGGCTATTTCTGAAAATAAAATCTATTAAATCTCTTTAAATCTCGTCATTGAAAAGCAAAGCTGTTAATTGCAAATGTTATTGTGAAATCGAGTAACGAACAAACTTCCAACATTTTCTCTGTTTAGCACTATATCAAAACGAATACCATATAAAAAGGATACGAAACCATATTTCATTTCACCCTCAAGTATGTGTGAGGGCTGCTTGAGTTATAGAGAGAAATTCCTTCAGTCAGATACACTTGTATCACAAGTGCGTTAAGAATAAGTAAGACAGGATAATTTATGGAGAAGTGAATGTGGGGTGGCCTTTAGATGATGAATACTGGTGCAGCATTCGCATTTGTAAGTTTGCAAGAAGTTACTAATCTACGCCATGAGGAAACCTCTGAGAAAAAACTTATGGCAGAACATTCGACCCCCCGGATTGACCCCGAATTGGATACTAACCAGTGGACCGAATACTCGGCTAACTATGGACCGACAATATCAAGAAAAATTTTTTCAAAAGCCGCAAACGGAGGCTCGGCAGAACTTGGTAAGGAGCAAAGAATTAAGAAAGGCAAATCATGACAAGAAACTAAAACCCATAAATTATAAAATAGGTGATAAGTTATTGTTAAGAAACGAGAGTGGCAATAAACTCAGTGAAGTGTATGTAGGCCCCTATATAGTGATTGAGGACTGCGAACCTAATGTAGTAATCCGTAAAGACGAAAAACCCGAAACTGTTCATAAAAATAGAACAAAATTATACGTAGAATAAGTTACTTTAAAAATTGTATGTTACTTATACTTCCAGCACACTTCCAGGAATGGATATGGTAATTAAACCATTCCTAGGAAATTGAAAAGAAAATTTTTTAATATATTATTATAAATTTAAATGGAACAGAATTTTCTCGAGTAAGCTCAATAAAATTCTTTCAATTTGCCAAGGGCGTGGGCTGGAAGTAGGTCAATGTTACGACTGTATTCCATATCAGATGAAGAATGTTGTAGTTGATACTTTATATTGTTTGTAAACTACCTGCAAGTACGATACACTTACTCTGCAAGTACGTAAGGCCAAGGCCGATATATTGATAAACACTGATATATAAATGAGAGGGAATCTAAGATAGGAAGTAAGTAAGACTGAGAGATAGACTCGTCACGCTGCCCGAGCGGTCAGCGCTAAGCCTATATTCAGTAATGCTATAAATAAAGACTAAAAGTATAATATGAACCTGTGCATCATTTAACACCCAGGACCAGGCATTACAGTTCAGTTACCATTCATAATGAAAAATAACTAACAACACGTTTATCTAAAGTTAATTTCCTCTATATTCACAATTGTTTTGAAAACACAGTTTCTTCATCAGATTTAGTAACAAACTAATTCTTAAAATATATCACAGTGCTTATATATTATCTAGAATATTCGACTAATTTGTACTAATAACAGTAGGTTGTATTTATGATTTCCAGAAAGGAATAACAGATATTGACCTATTTGAAATGATTAACTATTGAGAGGTTTCAAATACCAGGTTTAATAACGGGAAATTATAAATTCAGTTTGCTCATTGAGTAAATGGTCTGAAGATTTATGTTTTAAAATTTCCATAGATTTTTTAATAAATTCAATTTTTGAAACTTATTTTCGGTATGTAAAATTTTAAAATTATCTTTACAACATCTGGTTTATATCCCTTGTTACAGATAAAAGAATTGAGCTTTCGGGTATTTTCACAAGTTCATCTATATTCATATTACAGCTCATAGTGCCGCTTCAAAGCTCATAGATTTAAGAAAGTCTGATAGTAGTTTTGAAATCTAGAAGGAACTAGTTTCCCGGTAATAGCTTCTAAAGATCGTCCTCCATCACAGAAACTCCTTGTATAGAGAAGATCGAAAACCTGCTAAATTTCTATCGGTTCTAGTATAAATACGTTGTATTATTATACTGTATGAAATATTTTTACATGAAATTTGGGAGCTTCCTTGAATATTCAATAATTACTTAATAAACAATGTAGGTACCTACAATATGAAACAGCGTTTCAACTTTTCTCTAGCAGTATGTGAAATAAGCTAATAATAACTATTCAAAAGAGATGGATGTATAAGTTCCATCACCAAGAAATTTATAAATGAAATATGATGTACCTACATGAAAACCAACAGCAAATAGAAGAAAATAGAGATTGATCAAAATGAAAGGGTAGATAATTCACGATTCGACAAATCATTACTCCTAAAGATGATTTGATCTAGCCCACGATCACAATATCCACCTTCTTCAATACGGCTTTCGATTTTAAAAAAAACAGTAGGTATTTGCAACGCTATGCTTCCTATATCATGTGACAAGCATTGCCAATGCTTGAATAAGTCGAGAAATATGTCGAAATTTCGAGATCACAAGTCACTTTTCTTCAGCATTTGCTGTACCTTTATTGCGAGGAGACCAACTTGAGATAATTGAACTACAATACAACAATACGCTGAAGCAGCTGTTCAACAATTCATCAAAGCTTGATTTCTACAAAAATTTATCGATGTCTCATTGCCCATTTTGATCAAACACGCTCAAACGCTTACTTCTAGTAACTTGGAGCCAAATTCAAACGACATAATTGAAGAACAGTCAAAATTTCAATTCGCACACGGACTCTGTACGTCCAAACAATAAATTTAAAAAATCTATTTGGCCCGCCTAAATATATTAATTATTTTATATGGACCTTCCCTAAATCTATTTTCTCATCTTCGTCGTAGAGTATTTAACACTGATGAAATTCAATAACATCAAAGCAGATGTATTTTGTCCAGGAACCTCGGTTACCTTAGTTCATATTTATGGCGTGACTATGTTCTCAGCGATATAGAAAATCTTTTTTTTTTCATTTGTGAATGGTACCTCTCAGAAAATATTAAATACCTGCTCAGATTCCCTCATTTAATACAAATTATCTTCAAGCTTCATGGAACAAGTTGAAGTGCTACATAATCCATATTTCTCCTAACTTCTCTACTCAATATAAAAACGAAGTTTTCAACTTATTTCAACGCCCAAAAGAAACAAATATCCTCTCGAGGATAATCCATATTCGTAGAGTCCTTAATTCCTTCACATATCTAAGGTGAATTGAGTCTTTGCAGAAACAAGAAACGAATTTTTCTTTCATTCAATCGGATTTTCCCTATTGTTCGTTGGGACGAAACACTTGATAAATTACATAATTGAAGGAGAATTATATATAATCAGTATCTATCTTCTAAATGAGGAACGGTTTCAGAATCCCAATGATTTCCACTGAAATGATTATATCGCCTGCGAAATCGGTTCCTCAATCGTCAATAACTGTCAAATTGATGAATTGGGTTTAATTTTCAGTGGATAATTTAAAATATAGTACATAGTGAAATTAGATTTGAAAGATTTGGTGAATTAAGACCAATTCTAAGTATACGAAATGGAAAGTGAAGGTGAAAAAACATCATTATAAATTGAAACTAATTATTAATTTTCCCAATTTCGAATAACTGTCAAGAAAGTCAATACTGATTCACATATTTAACACAATAAATTAACTCAATAGATTAATGTAGTAACTGTTTTTCGAGAAAAAACATTTGTGTCAATAACTTTTCAACAGCATTATTATAAGTCAGAAAAAAAAATTGTAATTATGAAAACATTCAGTGATTTCAGACATACCGATTGTCTGAAATAGATACAGATCTACTTAGGCAGGTTGACGAGGATTGATAAATATTCTAAAAAGTGATAGAGTATAGGCAGAAATGTCTATTTGAAGAGTCAAAAGGTACTCTATTAACTATTAATACTAAGGTTTTCAATTTCAAAGACTTTTGGCAGCTACGATTTGCATTTCTGAAAAGTCAGAAAATTGGCGGTTTCTATTCATAGAGTGGGTTGCTATACTAGCCTTTGTTTTTCGACTAATATAATAATGTCTTATGTTCTTTTTATTTGTCACTTGTATATTATTTGTTGATTTTACCTTAGATACGGTTGCTATACATACACTCATTATGCCCTAGGGCGATATCAGCTAGCATAATGGATCATAAAGCCCGCTAATGTTACGAGGAGAAATGAAGCAACTTCCATTGATTAAATACTTCATAATCCTTGTCGTTTACGACTCTGGATTTCTCCGGCAATGAATTATTCGCAGCTTTGGCTGCATTTTCAATGATATTCTTGGGTAAATTCATCTTCATTTCTATTATTTCTATAAGACTACACAAAGAAAGCAGCAATGACATTCACTAAATATGATGACCAAAATATTCACAAACGTCAACATATCAACAAATGACATGCCTACTATGAGAAGGAAAATGGAAAATATAGGAGCAATGAACCGATTTTAAAATCAAATCGATTTTTCATTATAATAAAGTAATTTTTCCGTGAAATATAAAATCTTGTATGCACCACGTGCGTTACTAGATCCTAACGCCAATCGGGCGTTAGGATCTATATAACGCACTTGGTACATAAATGAAGGGACTATTGAAGCTAGGCCTGTATTTTCTATAGTTATTTCACCAAGCTAGTTAGTGGAGTACTTAGCGTACGCTGGCTAGTATTTGGGAGGTCTCGGGTTCAAACGCCGGGGCCGACTGGTCTGCCATGAGTTTTTTTCAGAGGTTTCTTCATGGTAATGTAAGTCACTGCTTGCAAACTTATAAGGCGAATGCTGGGCCAGTATTAATCCTCTGAACCCTACCCACACTTCCTATGTTCCATAAATATCCCGTCTCACCTATCCTTAATGCACTTGTACATACAAGTGTATCCTCTGACTGGCTGAAGGAATCCCAAACTCAAGCTGCCCGCCTCCCTGACACATACTTCAGGGAGGAATGAAACACGTGTGTTCCTTTTTTATTTATTTCAACTTTAGTCAGTTTATTATATGTATGACGATTAATCAATTCAATATTCATATAAATCTTTATTAAAATCAAGTTTTCATTGCAAGATTCATAGATGTATCTAATTCTTAAGAATTATTCGCTATGTAGAGTCGTACAGCCCTGCCTCTTGTAATCTTCTTCTCATTATATAAGTTGAATGATTGACCCAGATGTAGTGAATGAAAAGGATCATTCCATTTCTTAGCAATTCGAACGGAAAACAGTTGTCAACCTATATTAGATCTCTTCTTTTCAAGATACGACGTTACATTCTACGAACGAGAATTTTACAACATAATGAAGGAAATATTTCCATTCGAAGTTACTCTAGGATAAAAATTCGAAGTTGAAACTTCGAGGAAAGAACATTTCTATATCGGTTGTTCGTTTCGGTTAAATTCGTTTGATCTCTTCTTCAACTTTAAATTCGTCGCCTTCTATTTAAATTTTATTTTGAATATGCCATCTCAGCTTAATTGAAATGATGTGATCTGTTACTTCAAAGAACTCGAGGTAATAAACAATTTCGATATAATTTATATTAAATATTTTTAATAAAGGAATAAAGTTTTCTTTATTATTACACATATCTTGTCCCAGTTGAAGGATGAAAAATATCAACAGAAAAAATATATAAATTGATTTTCCAATTACTAAATGTAATGAACTAAGTACCTTATTCTTATGAATTATCATCAATTTCGTCAAAGCATGAAGAGCGTTCACAGATTTCGATATCGTCAAAATCTTAATAAGATTCTTGCTTTGTGATACCTGGATGTTGCTCAGTTTTTCTAATGATATTTCAAATTCACTTTTTTCGATAAATTTCATCAAAAGTAATGAATATCCAAATAAATGCTTACTGCTTTTATTTACTCTGAAAGTGTGATTTCTAAAATGGAATTGTCAGTATACTATGATTCTACTTCTTATACAAACAAGAGTAATAAAAAATATTCAGAAGCAATATTTCGATGAAACCGAATTAAATTTAGAATACCTTTTGGACTCAATACCTGCCCAGGAACACTTCACGATCAGGCAATCTATAATAGTAGAATAACATAGGTCGATCATGTGATTAGCATTAGTTACTTCCTTGGAATCTAAAAGTTGTGTATGGAATACGATTCGTGAAGACATAATTGCTTTTCAGTATTTTTGGTAAATTATATCGAGAAATAAAATATTTCAAAGCATCGGGAACGAAACCGTCTATTTTGATTCATCCGCTTAGATCTCAATCATTTTTCAGTGTTCATACTGAAAACTGAGCTTCAAAGAAGTTTACCATATAATTTCTTTAGAATCGACAGAGAACGATTGTAGGGAACGAAACACCTTTCAATGTTCATGAAAACATATGCGCTACTTCTTCAAGCAACCACTCGGGTGATATACCGATGCACGAACTTCTTTGAAGTCGACCGAAAATGATTTACTCGTTCGTGCATCGACGTACAATCGACAGTTAGGAAACGTACATGGGAATTTTTCATAACATCCTGTGGAACTCGGAAACTGCGCCTAAGCGGAATGCAGAGGCATCGGTTAACCGTGCGGCTATGATTTGATTTATAGCATCCAAATGCGGCATTGTGAGATCTAAATCGGATCACGCTAGATGGCGCACCAATTACGTCACGCCTCGCTCTAGAATAGCGCGGCAAATATTAAGTTAAATACGATTAGACTGCAATCAGGGAAGATTACCTGAACGGGATGAACTGCCTGCTGATATTCTGTCGTATGCTTTGTTCTAATTTCTCCGCGAAAGTGTAGTATTGTAGTAGAGGTATATTAGTTGTGGTTTCGCTGACTTAATCGTAACATATCACGTAGTATGAGTAGTTAGTAATGGTTGATTTCTAAACAAGTCATATAATATGCATGATTGTTTCTAGCGCGGGTAAGTGGATTGAACTACCGCAGGATATTGCTATTAAGATAGCGGATGTACCGCTTTCTATAAAGGAGTTAGAGAATTAAGGGATGATATTTGAGAACAGCTTGAGTTTTGATGAGCGTGTATCATCGTGGATATTCAATGTTGAAACTGTTGTATCCTCATCGACATATTATAAAACTGGGGGGGGGGCGAATGTCCTAAGGGCCAGCTTGGTTTTGCCACTATTTACTTGTGGATGCATAATATACAGAGCATGCTTTTTAGAAACGAAGAAAACAGTTGGTGCATGTTTAAGATATATTTATGGACTACAGAAATATTAACACAAATCATATAAAACGTCCGATTCACATTGGCTGAACATTACTAATAGAAGAATACTGCACATGGCATGTTTTTATCATAAAATTTAAAGCAACGAAGTCAAAAATATTAGCATCGTAAGATAGTATATCGTTCGCATGTCGCATGCATAATATCATCAATATAAGATTTAGGGGTAGGCTGACCCCGCCGGTTCACAAGACTTCCTTGCTCGAGCGAAATTGCTCTTATAAGGTAGCTAAGCTTCACAATAGTATTTCTGCAGTTGTTCAGTCTAGATGTGAAACGAGTTTCAAAGAGAAATTTTCTAAAATTTTATTTAATCTCCACAGTCCGTAAATCTCAGTGCATGCTTGTTTACTTCTTCTATATGTACCTGCCTTAATTTTGTGCGGCTATAATGATAAGGAAGTTTTCACTATTGGAGAGAATGATTTTATTTTGTATATATGAGATTTAAGTTTAAGTGGAAGGCCAGATAGGCTACATACTATATATGTACTCCTGAATTACTCTTTTTTCTCTGATCCGAAAAATTTTAATTTGTTTTGTATTTGATTCTAATGGAAAAAATTGAATTCACTCATTTGTAAAGTTTTTAGAAAATTTCATTCACAACCCTTATTGTATCTATTTTATGTTTCAAAACCCGAGTTGAATGAGTGGTTCTTATTACTTAAATAATTTGCATAAAGGGTATCTGCTTTTTAGTGGTATTTTCCCCGAATATAATAGACGCTTGCAGCGTATCGAAAGTCGATACTCAGGTGCGGGAGTAGTTTTTTGAATCTGTTCTAGACCTCCTGGAATACGAATTTCGAATTTGTTTTGATGACTGATAATCCAGATGCTTTCGGGCATCTCTAGCGGCTGCCATCAAATGAAATGACCTGTAATTTGGTATCTGGGAGTGTTTTCGAGGCAAAACTGAACAAACGATTGTTTGTAAAATTCTCCAACCGGAGCCATTCCCACGTATATAATTCTTGTTTTGAAATATATATTTTTCCCTGTACATATTGGAGTCTCCAGCGGCTATCATCAAACCAAGTGAGCTAAAAATTTGAATTTTTTTTCAACCGCGCTGCACTTAACGAAGACTATTCCGTACGAATTATTACGCGATGCATTTTGTGAATATTTTGTAACGTTTACTCCTTACGAAACGATTTTCATATTTTGCCCGCGGTATGAAAATTTTGTTTTTTGGATTGATTGGGCCGATACTTGGTGTAAATTAATAAACATATTAGAACAATGGTTAATAATAACAATTTACACATTTATTTAAGTAATAACGCATGACGCACGGCAAACTAACTAACAGTTAGTTTGCCATTAGCATCTGAAGGAGGTGAAGTTCCACCGAAACGTGCGTCATGTGTTATTTCTTAAATAAATGTGTAAATTTTTATTACTAACCATTGTTTTAATATGAAAATTTTATGTTCTGTTCTGAAATTTTAATTTGAAAATTTTTGAAATTACTAACAAAATTGATTGCGGTAGTTATTTTACACATCAGAATTGAATACAATTTCAATATTTGTCAGCATGTTGTGTTTTGAAATTCTAATAACAATAAACAAAATAATTAAAATTTCAGTTTTGGCGAGAAGTTCTTTGACTTTTCACAGGGTACAGGAAAGCTCTCCAAAGAGAGCATTTCCTTGTGTCGAACTATTTCATTTCATCATGAATACATCATGATGTATCTAGATGGACGGAAATTGGTGCGGTAGGCCGGCAGATCAATTTGGTGGTGGATCCAGGTTCCAAAAACCTACTTTAATCGGTATTCTGTGAAGACGTCACCCATAACCAGGATATATGTATTCACCACGTGTTAACCCTCAAATCCCGCTGTGAGTTACAACCACCTACAGCGGCCATCTTAGTCAAACGGACCTTTGGAAATTGGACAATTCGATCGAAACTTTCCGACATGTGAAACGATTTTTGACAGATTGTGGGTGAGATAAATGGTACGAGGGATGAGTCACTTCGTCAGTAATTTCAAGAGGCATGCTACTACACCAAGAGGTGCGCAACTATGAGTGGATTCGCGTTGGGAGCTTACACGCTTTAAGCGCTCACGCTTAGAAGCACAGATTATTGGCGTTCGTGTTGGCCTACTAGTTTTTAGAGACGCTCAAGCTTTGGCTTTGACCATTAGTTATTTCAACATGCCGAATGTCAGATCTTCTTTTTACGCTTAGATAGGCAAAAGCACGATAGTTCACGCAAATACAGTGCTTTGACATTTCCCTACAAATATATTTATTATCGACAACAAAAGTTAGGTTAGCTTACTCTCAGTGTTAAGTGTTTGTGAGCGCGAGTCGACCACAGAAAACGAAGCTTATGAGCGCTTAAGGCCGGCCGCACATTTACTACAATCGGATCCGATTGTCTGAAACGATTTCAAATCGGATCACTGTCGATAAAATACGTCCGATTTTATTTGAATGTCACAAGCAGGTATATTTTTCGACCGTGGTAATCAAATTTTCAGTATCGCACATGGTTTGACAATTCCTTTTTCTATACTCCCTGTCAAAAACTGACAAAAATAATCGTATGTTTGCGGTAGACTATGCAAAAAAAAATGCACGGCTTGCCTTCCGGAAGTCGGATCAGACTTTTAATCGGTCCGATTGGTAGGACGCACTGCTCGTGCATCCGAGTCGGACGTCCGATCCGATATCGGATCGTAGGTGTGCGATATGATCGTTTAAAAGTATAGGTATTTGAGCGTCAGATGCCCTGATCCGACAATCGTTTCAGACAATTGGAACCGATTGTAGTAAATGTGCGGCCGCCCTTAAGCGTGTAAGCGCCCAACGCGAATGCTACCTATGTCAAGGGGTGTCTTGCTAGAACCATAGATTCATCGTTGTCTATGATCTCATGTTTGAATGCTGAGAATGATGGAAGAAATCCGAATTCTTTCAATCATAAATAACAAGAGCCCTTCGGGTTGCACAAAAAACTGATAATGTAAGAAAATAAGTTTCAGCTGAAAAACTTTTTGAAGTGAACAAGGAAAATTCTTCAATAATAAAAAAAATTATCAAACAACTTTCCGAGGGAGCTGCTTATTATAGAAATCGTCAAGTCACCCTGACTCAATATCTGCATATAGTTGTTTCGATCTTATTAGATCCCATCTGTGCAGCTTATTAGACTCGGATTGAATTAACAAATTTCTAATTGTTTCTCAATACAAATCGTGACCGAGCTACTATTTGGATAACAACCCAGAGTGCCCTCCACCAAGAATATTGAAAACCAACAATTCACCGCTTAGATCGAAAATGAAGAAACTCGTCGGAGGAATACATACTTCCTGACATGAAATGTCTACTCTGCAACTGTGCCGTATGTGGTTCCAAAGCACTCTAACATAGCTTTTATAAAAACTCACGAGAGAGCGCTCCTGAACTACTTGTTTCGATGTACGCAAATATTCTAAATCAAATCATAAACAACATACAAGTTGACCAATTTAATATACTACATAAAGGGAACAAGGAACATTTTTCAATAATTTAGAAAAATTCATATAATTCCCTGTTCGATTGTGAATGTGGAATTCTTGTCGAGGAATACATATAACCAGCTCCCTTGGAAAGCTGTTTGATAATTTTTTGAATGATTGAAGAATTTTCCTTTTTCACTTTATGTAGTATGTTAAATTCACCTTGGTCAACTTGTATATTTTTCATGATTTTATGAGAAACTTTCATTTCTTACGGCTCAAATAATTCCTATAACTGAAAATGACTGATCTATATGCATAGTTAGAAGAATCCGCATAAATATCCGCTGTACATTTATTGTCAAAACTACAGAATTCATTAAGTTAACCAGAATTATTTATCAAAACAATAGACAAGATATGTCAAATAAGTAACAAATAAAATTTAATCTATCATTTGTTTCCATCCCGATGTTCTTTTATTTTCAGCCCTCTAGATCTATCTAACTACTTCATTTCTGATTACTTTTCTTACACGTACATATTATATATATACATATGCTAGACATTCTCCTTCCGGTTACGATAAATTTATAACACGAATCGGGCGGGCGTGTTGCCGAAAGTACTTGGGAGAAGTAAATACCTTCGTCTGAAAATAAATACAGTGACAAATGGCGAAAGTGTAATCTCGGAAAGATCTGAGTGGTTTAAACACGTCCACGCCTCTAACTCGAACGCTTAGCTACGTGCCGTACAATAATAGAACAACTAAAATTCAGTTTGGGATTCAAACGTGTGCTATTTGTGACTTTTTTATTTTTCCTCTGAAGTTATCTTGACGGAGAAATGTACTTATTCGTTATTTACTTGACTACACGATGGTTATATTTAGACATTTCAGCGATTCGTCTTCCAAACTAATAGAGAAAGAAGATACCGATTATATATGTAGGTATGTCTTGAATTCTTGGCTCAAGTAAAAGAAGCTGGAAATGACTGTCGATATCTATTTTTAGCCTCGGGAAGCTAAATTTGAAATTTTACTCTTATAACTTTAACAATTCCAAAGGCAATATTTTCA
>JARQZK010000270.1:35000-40299 GCA_030704885.1 Cynegetis impunctata | reverse complement strand
CGCATCAGACTGGGCCTAGAGCAATTCTAAATCCGCCACTGCTCTGGGATGCTCTAGAAATTAACAGGGGTAAGAATTTTGATAACCTGTTGTATGAAGTTTATCTGGTAAAGATCACCTATATATTATTTCATTATCTAGTTTCTTGTTGTTCTTTTAGGTTCTGAACTTTAGGTAAATTTCAGTTCTGTCTGTTGCCACCGTCTGGTGAAACGTCGCGTCATAGATTCAATTGAAATAATGGTTAAAATATACTTCTCGTTAAAATATAACGAGATTGAACGAAATTACAAAACAAAATATTTTATTGTTTGATGAACATTCAAGAAAATTTTAAACAATTCTTAATTTTTGAATTGAGGAAGCCGATGGTTGATAAAAATCATAAAAAATTGAATATATAATAAAGTTTTCATTGATGAATATTGCATGAAAAAACAAGAAATAATTCAGGAAAATATACTGAAAATAGAAAGACTCCGTTGAAATCAGTTCTTTATAAACTCAAATGTGACAGTTACCATCATTGAAATTTTTTCAAAATTTCGAGAATATTTGAAGAATAGCGTTGTTTTGAAGAAAAATCCTTAAGTTATGCAAATGATGTAACAGAATAGAATTGATCATTGATTCGATTCAAAATTTTACAAGTGGAAAATAAATATATGTATTATTAAATTAAATATCTGGCCTTTTTTGAAATCGAACACGGATGAAAATTCTAGCAATTGAATATTGAAGTGAAGAAATTCCCGCTTATCTTCTGATCTTTAATATCATAATTTGTTCTAAGCAATACATAGTTTTTTATAATATTGAACATTGCATAAATTGAGCTTCACATTTCTGTATTTGATATATTTTTGTGAATTCTGAATATATTGTCATACTTTTTACAGATTCCACATGTTCGATCTTCCATAAAGGGTTATATCTTAGATGAACTATCATATTATACTTCGATGGAGGAAGACATTTATATAAATACTGATTATGGTAAGTATCTCCAGAATATATATATATATATATATATATATATATATATATATATAAATATATATATATATATATATATAATATATATATATATATATATATATATATATATATATATATAATATATATATATAATATATATATATAATATATATATATATATACTATATATAATATATATAATATATATATAATATATATATATATATATATATATATATGTATATATATATATATATATATATATATATATATATATATATATATATATACAGGGTGATTCACGGTGGATGGCACATTAGACGTTTTTGGTGAACCATACAACAGATCACTTTGAAAATTCAATGGAGGGCATAGTCGAACATTCTCTACCCAACTAAAATAGTTTCGGTAATGCGGTGTTAACACTTCTATTAGAAAGTAGTAGCAACTTTGATTTTTCAAATAGAACTACAGGTATATTATTTTTAGAATCTCCAACAATTTCCAAACAACTTTTAATAATATTTCCCTATACCAATCTGTTACCGTTTTCGAAATAAAAATTATTTTCTTTTTTTTTCGTCGGAAATCGAGACCTCTAAAAACTCTGATATCTTTGAGCTAAGAAAAACAACGATATCGAAATTTCGGTTTAAGTTTGCTGATACTTGGGGGCTTCATACACTTCAGCCTTATCTCCGTTATTTCAATACAGGGTGGTCAAAAAATACAGTTATTTTGTTAGCTTGAAAAAGTGACTGTAAGTTGTTTATTTCAAATGGAATACCCTGTACATTATTGAAAATTCGAAAAGCTGCTAGAATTTCCGTTTTATCTATGTATATCATACCTTTATCTAACTAGTCAAGTTTCGGACTTATGAGCACTTATTTGTGAAAATGTTCCTTGAACATGGTATCCCCTTGGTATTTGCTGAGCATGTCATGATTACTATTTGACAGTAACGTTGTGACAATCTACTAATAATATCGACACTTTCATCACTTCAGAAGTTGGAAATACCTTCAGAAACGATGGAAATAATTTATCCAAATGAAATTCTTATGAATTTGTTTATTATTTTTGGACAGTGTGATAAAATTATTAGCAGGACATGTAGAAAGTTCAATGAAATGTATCCGAATCTACCGCCAATGAACCTCAAGAAATTTATACGAATTCAGAACAATTTCAAAATGTTTGGATCAACTTTAAAAGCACCAAGAAATGTACATCGGCCCGTAACTTCCGAAGACAACCAAATTAATGCCCTAGCATATTTTCACGCATTTTCCGAGTCATCGATAAGAAGTGCCGAAGAAGATTTGGGCATAAAATATTCATCTGTTCAAAGAATCTTGCAAAGACATAAGATGCATGATTACAAATTCACCAAAATTCAAGCAATGAAGCCTCAAGACACTCAACAAAGAGTTGAATTTTGTGAAATGATGTTGGTACGCATTCAAGAAGATCAATTTTTTTAAAATAAAATAATTTGGACTGATGAATCGAAATTTTCAAGAGAAGGGATTTTCAATAGAAAAAATTGTCATTTTTGGAGCAGTGAAAATCCTCACTTCACAAAAGAAGCCGGATATCAAGAAACATTTAGTTATAATGTTTTTTGCATGTTAATGGGCAGCAAATTGAGGTACCTGATATACGAGGAGTCATTAACATCCAGAAGCTACCTGAATATTTTGGAAAATATTGTAGAGAACTTCGTCGATTATCTTCCACTCGAAGTATATCGAAACTGTTGGTACCAACTGGACGGGGCTCCTGCACATTGTTCAAGAGAAGTGAGCGCAGAACTAGAAAGACTTTTTGACGATCGCTGGATAAGACAAAAAATGGAAGTAAACAAAATAAGGAATTAACGGCAGGAAATATAATCGGAAACACCGAGCGAAAGCAAAACAAACAGAGTCAACCATCGAATATTATGCAGTCAACAAATGACACCTTAACGTCAATAGTCAAAGTTGACAACTCGACAAAAGTAAACACGCCCGTCACCGATGTAAACACAGGAGATACTAAGGATGATGTCGGAGAATGGAGTATGGTAGTGAAAAAGAAATCCAAAGCGAATAATTCCTCTCGATGTGGAACGAAGGCAACTGATAAAAACACACCGATTTAAGGCGCCATTCGGAGACAATGGATATATGTTGGGCGAATCGCTGGAAAAGAAGTCACCGAGGACGATGTACGGATATATATGAATAACGTCAAGGAACACGAACAAATTATTGTTAAGAAACTGAACACACTGGGTGGAAATCTCTATTTCAGCATAGGAATGCCGTCTAAAGAAGCATATGACACGTGTTCTTCTGAATCCTTCTGCCACAGGCGAATTATTTGACGGGAATTTCTCCTTTAATAAACAGTTTTTTTTCAGGGGAAACAAAGAGAATTGAACACAGGACCGCAAACACGAACCGGGAAAATAACGAACACGATCTAAGACAGGAGAAGTAAAAATTTTACATCTAAATGACCAGAGTATCACTAATAAGATGAACCACATTGAAACCCTCTTGAAAAATTACAATCCGATATTATTCTGTGTAACAGAGCATTGGCTTAAATATGAAGCATTAAGTAATATAATAGTACCAAAATACTCATTGCTTTCAAACTACTGTAGGGTGGAAAATATTCATGGTGAAGTGGGAATTTATTGCATGAAAGATAATCTAGACAAGTGCTCAGACATAAAATATCCAATAGCGATCTCCTGCCAGTTCGACTTTGAATGTGCTGCTGTAAGCATGTCTTGTTATTCTCTATGCATACTAACAATCTACAGATCAAATAGAGGGGATTTAAGTGTGTTTTTTGCTCGATTATGCAAAATCTTAGATAAACTCTTTCCTCGCTTTTCCAATATAATCGTCTGCGGTGATCTCAACATAAACTACTTGACTGAATCTCAGAACAAGATAATACTGTATGATATCTTTGATAGCTATGGATTAAGATCGCTCAATAGAGAGGCAACTAGAATACAAGGCGAGAGTAAAACCGGACTGGACTATGTAGCAACGAACATGAAAGAAACAATAAACATACGTAACTTCGACGCTGGTTTCTCAGATCATTATGCACAACTTATCTCAATAAACATGACCACACATGAACTAGAGGTGAACTCAAATGTGGTTGAACTTGTTCGAATTCGTGATTTCACTGCAATGAATATAGCTCAGTTTAGATTTTGCTTAATCAAACTCAAAGATAGTCTCAAATATACTGCCACCAATGATTTTTTTACAAATTTCTGGGAAAGTTTCCTGTGGTTTTTTGAAGCATCTTTCCCGAAAATAGAAAGAAAAATACGTAAGAAAACAAAATCCTGGTATACTGAAAGACTAAGAGACGAGGCAATAATTTTGAAAAATCTGAATCAGGAACGCAAACAGAATCCTGGCGATGAAGACGTAAATGCAACTTATAAACCAATTAGAAAAGCTCATAATCGAAACATTATTGAGGCAAAAAAATCGTTCCACAATTCTCAAATTTCACAGTCTAGCAATAAGGTAAGAACGTTATGGCAAATAATAAAAGAAAGACTAAACAAAACCACTAGTAAAGGAAATCCAATCAGTTTGTCTAATAGCGATGGTACAATCACAGACAATACACAAGTAGCCAATGAATTCGGAATTTTTTTTTCAACAGTTGTCCAAGACCAACTAAATGCACACTTCAATGCACAACTTTCTGGAGAATGTACTACAGGGCTTATTGTGAGTGAGACCTTTTACTTTTTTCCTACGTGTAGTGCTGAAGTGGAAGATATCATTACAGGATTACCAAATAAGAAATCGACAGGCTCTGACGAGGTTCCAACATATTTAATAAAAAAATGTAAAACTGAGATTGCACCACTTATCGCACAGATATTTAACATATCAATTGAGAGCCGAATTCCCTAATTTTCTGAAGACGTCACTAATAATACCCATATATAAGAAGGGTGACCCACTTTCTCCCGGAAATTACCGACCTATCTCACTGCTAAGTATACTTTCCAAGATTCTAGAAAAGATCGCCGTCGTGCGAGTCAACAAATTCCTGACAAAACATGACATACTGACAAGGGAATAGCAGGGATTCAGACAGGTTATTCTACAGAGACAGCTACTACAGAATTCGTGCAACACGTCGGTGATTTGTTGGATTGCGGAGAACATGTACTGTCTCTTTTCTTTGACTTGTCACGTGCTTTCGATTGCTTGGACTTTAATTTCATTATGGATAAAGTTGAAGCGCTGGGATTAAGAGGAAAGATCAGAGACTGGAT